>SJYC01116755.1:0-25206 GCA_006408675.1 Madoqua kirkii | reverse complement strand
TCCCTTTATGACAAACAGATGGGGAAACAGTGGAAACAGTGGCTGACCTTATTTTTCTGGGCTCCAAAATCACTTCAGATGGTGATTGCAGTCATACTCCTTGGAAAGAAAGTTATGACCAAACTAGACAGCATATTGAAAAGCAGAGACATTACTTTATCAACAAAGGTCTTTCTAGTCAAGGCTATGGTTCTTCCAGTGATCATGTATGGATGTGAGAGTTGGACTATAAAGAAAGCTGAGCACCACAGAATTGATGCTTATGAACTGTAGTGTTGGAGAAGACTCTTGAGAATCCCTTGGCCTGCAAGCAGATCCAACTGGTCCATTCTAAAGGAAATCAGTCCTCGGTGTTCATTGGAAGGACTGATACTGAACTGAAACTCCAATACTTTGGCCACCCGATGCAAAGAGCTGACTCATTGGAAAAGACCCTGATGCTGGGAAATATTGAGGGCAGGAGGAGAAGGGGACGACAGAGGATGCAATGGTTAGATGGCATCACCGGCTGGATGGACATGGGTTTGGGTGGACTCCAGGAGATGTTGATGGACAGAGAGGCCTGGTGTGCTGCAGTTCATGGGACAGGGAGGCCTGGTGTGCTGTGGTTCATGGGGTCACATCAGACACAACTGAGCAACTGAACTTAACTGAACTGAATTATGAACTATGTTGAGCATCTTTTCATGTGCTTGTTAGCTATCTGTATGTCTTCTTTGGAGAAGTGTCTGTTTAACCCTTTTCCCCACTTTTTGATTGGATTGTTTTTCTGGTATTGAGCTATATGGGCTGCTTGTATATTTTGAAAATCAATCCTTTGTAATTGGTTTCATTTGCTATTATTTTCTCCCACTCTGAGAGTTGTCTTTTCACCTTGCTTACAGTTTCCTTTGCTGTGCAAAAGTTTTTAAGTTTAATCAGGTCTCACTTGTTTACTTTTGTTTTTATTTCCATTGCTCTAGGAGGTGGGTCATAGAGGCTCTTACTTTTATTTATATCATTGAGTGTTCTGCCTATTGTTTCTCTAAGAGTTTTATAGTTTCTGGTCTTATATTTAGGTCTTTAATCCATTTTGAGTTTATCTTTGTGTATGATGTTATGAAATATTGTAATTTCATTCTTTTACATGTAGCTGTCCAATTTTCCCAGTACTACTTAATGACGATGCTGTCTTTGCCTCATTGTATATTCTTGGCTCCTTTGTCAAAAATAAGGTACCCATATGTGCATGTGTTTATTTCTGGGCTTTCTATCTTGTTCCATTGGTCTATATGTCTGTTTTTGTGCCAGTACTATTTTGTGCCATAGTGTCTTGATGACTATAGCTTTGTAGTATAGTCTGAAGTCAGGAAGGTTGATTCCTCCAGCTCCATTCTTCTTTCTCAAGACTGCTTTGGTTATTCAGGGTCTTTTGTATTTCCATATGATTTGTGAAATATTTTGTTATAGTTCTGTGAAAATTTTCATTGGTAATTTGATAGGGATCACATTGAATCTGTAGATTGCATTTGATAGTATAGTCATTTTCACAATATTGATTCTTCCTACCCAGGAACATGGAATATCTCTCCACCTATTTATCTTTGATTTCTTTCATTAGTGTCTTATATTTTCTGTGTATAGCTCTTTTGTCTCCTTGGGTAAGTTTATTCCTAGATATTTAATTCTTTTTGTTGCAATGCTGAATGGGATTGATTCTTTAACTTCTCTTTCTGATTTTTCATTGTTAGTATATAGAAATGCAAGCAATGTCTGTGTATTGATTTTGTATCCTGAAACCTTGCTAAATTCACTGATTAGCTCTAGTAATTTTCTGATACTCTCTTCAGGGTTTTCTATGTACAGTACCATGTCATCTGCAAACAGTGAGAGATTTACTTCTTTGTTTCTGATCTGGATTCTTTTTATTTCTTTTTCTTCTCTGATTGCTAGAGCTAGGATTTCCAGAACTATGTTGAATAATAGTGGTGAAAGTGGATGCCCTTGTCTTGTTCCTGATCTTAGGGGAAATGCTTTCAGTTTTTCACCATTGAAAATAATATTTGGTGTAGGCTTATCATATATGGCCTTTACTATGTTGAAGAAGATTTCTTCTATGCCCATTTTTTGAAAAGTTTTAATCATAAATGGATGCTGAATTTTGTCAAAGGCGTTTTCTGCATCTATTGAGATTATCATATGATTTTTATCTATCAATTTGTTAATATGGTATATCACATTGATTGATTTGCATATATTAAAGAATCCTTGTATCCTTGAAATAAACCCAACTTGATCATGGTGTATGGATTTTTTGATGTGTTGCTGAATTCTGTTTGCTAAAAATTTTGTTGAGGATTTTTGCATCTATGTTCATCAGTGATACAGGCCTGTAGTTTTCTTTTTTTGTGTTGTCCTTGTCTGGTTTTAGTATTAGGGTGACAATGGCCTCATAGAATGAGTTTGGAAGTGTTCCTTCCTTTGCAATTTTTTTGAAAGAGTTTTAGAAGGATAGGCATTAGTTCTTCTCTAAATGTTTGACAGAATTCTCTTGTGAAGCCATCTGGTCCCAGGCTTTTGTTTTTTGGGAGATTTCTTTTTTTTAATCACAGCTTCAATTGCAGTGCTTGTAATTGGGTTGTTCATACTTTTTATTTCTTCCTAGTTCAGTCTTGGAAGATTGAATTTTTCTAAGAGTATGTCCATTTCTTCCAGGTTATCCATTTTATTGTCATATAGTTATTCATAATGGTCTCTTATAATCCTTTGTATTTCTGCATTGTCGGTTGTAACCTCTCCTTTTCCATTTCTAATTTTGTTGATTTTATTCTTCTCTCTTTTTTTTTTTTTCTTGATGAGTCTGGCTATGTGTTTGTTTTCAATTGCAGTGCTTGTAATTGGGTTGTTCATACTTTTTATTTCTTCCTAGTTCAGTCTTGGAAGATTGAATTTTTCTAAGAGTATGTCCATTTCTTCCAGGTTATCCATTTTATTGTCATATAGTTATTCATAATGGTCTCTTATAATCCTTTGTATTTCTGCATTGTCGGTTGTAACCTCTCCTTTTCCATTTCTAATTTTGTTGATTTTATTCTTCTCTCTTTTTTTTTTTTCTTGATGAGTCTGGCTATGGGTTTGTCAATTTTGTTCATCTTCTCATAGAACCAGCTTTTAATTTTATTAATCTTTACTATTTTTTAATTTCTTTTTCATTTATTTCTGCTCAGATATTTATGATTTCTTTCCTTCTACTAATTTGGGTTTGGTTTTTGTTCTTTTTTTCCAGTTGTTTTAGGTGTAAAATTAGGTAGTCTATTCGATTTTTTTTTCCCCTTGTTTCTTGAGGTATGACTCTTTTGCTATAAACTTCCCTCTTAGAACTGCTTTTGTTCCATCCCATAGGTTTTGAGTTATTCTGTTTTCATTGTCATTTGTTTCTAGAAATTTTTTTGATTTCCCTTTTGATTTCTTCAGTAACCTGTTGGATATTTAGAAACAATCTGTTTAATCTCCATGTGTTTGTGTGTTTACCAGTTTGTTTTTTTTTTCTTGTAATTAATATCTAATCTCATAGTGTTATGGTCAGAGAAGATGCTTGATATGATTTCAATTTTCTTAAATTTACTGAGGCTTGATTTGTGACCCAAGATGTGGTCTATCCTGGAGGATGTTCCATGAGCACTTGAGAAGGTTAATTCATCTGCATTTGCATGGAATGTCCTGAAGGTGTCAATGAGATCCATCTTATCTAATGTTTCACTGCAGACTTGTGTTTCCTTATTAATTTTCTGTTTTGATGATCTGTCCATTGGTGTGAGTGGGGTGTTACAATCAACTATTATTGTGTTACTGTCAATTTCTCCTTTTATGTCTGTTAGTGTTTGTCTTATGTAGTGAGGTGCTTCTGTGTTGACTGCATAGATATTTACAATTGTGATGTCTTCCTCTTGGATTGATCCCTTAATCTTTATGTAGTGTTTTCCTATCTCTTGTTCTAAGGTCTAATTTGTCTGATCTGTGGATTGCTACTCCAGCTTTCTTTTGCTTCACATTTGCATGGAATATATTTTCTGTCCTCTCACTTTCAGTCTATATGTGTCTTTAGGTCTGAAGTGGGTTTCTTGTCGATAGTATATGTGGGTCTCGTTTTTGTATCCATTCAGCCGGTCTGTATCTTTTGGTTGGAACATTTAATCCATTTACATTTAAAGTAATTATTGATATATATGTCCCTATTGCCATTTGCTTAATTTTGCTATGGGATTGATTGTGTACCTTTTTTTATTTTGTATTTCTGGACTATATAAGTCCTGTTAACATCTATTGTAAGGCTTGTTTGGTGGTACTGAATTCTCTTAACTTTTGCTTCTTTGAAAAGCTATTTATTTCTCCATAAATTTTGAATGAGATCCTTGTTGGGTACAGTAATCTTGGCTGTAGATTTTTCTCTTTCAGTACTTTAAATATATCCTGCCATTCCCTTCTGACCTGCAGAGATTCTGCTGAAAGATCACCTGTTAAATGTATGGGGTTTCCCTTATAGTCTACTTGTTGCTTTTCCTTTGCTGCTTTCAATATCCCTTCTTTGTGTTTAGTCTTTGTTAGTTTGATTATTATGTGTCTTGGTGTGTTTCTCCTTGGGTTTACCTTTTATGGGACTCTTTGTGGCTCTTGAACTTATTGACTATTTCCTTTTCCATCCTGGGGAAATTTTCAACTATATTCTCTTCAAATTTTTCCTCGTACCCTTTCTTTTTCTCTTATTACTCTAGGACCCCTATAATTTGAATGTTGGTGTGTTTGATATTTTCCCAGAGGTCTCTGAGACTATCCTCAGTATTTTCCATCTTTCTACTCTATTCTGCTCTTCAGAAGTTATTTCCACCATTTTATCTTCCAGCTCACTGATTCGTTCTTCTGCTGCAGATATTCTGCTATTTATTCCTTCTAGAATATTTTTAATTTCAGTACTTGTGTTGTTTGTCTCTGTATGTTTATTCTTTAACTCTTCTAGGTCTTTGTTAATCAATTCTTGCATTTTCTCCAATCTGTTTTCAAGGTTTTTGATTATCTTTACTATCGTTATTCTTAATTCTTTTTCAGGTAGTTTGCCTATTTCCTCTTCATTTATTTGGGCTTCTGTGGTTTTAGTTTGTTTCTTCATTTGTATAGTATTTTTCTGCCTTTTCATTATTATTTTTTAACTTATTGTGTTTGAGGTCTCTTTTTCCAAGTCTTCAAGGTTGAATTCTTTCTTCCTTTTGGTTTCTGCCCTTCTAAGGTTGGTCCAGAGGTTTGTGCAAGTTTGTATAGGGTGAGATTTGTGCTGAGTTTTTGTTTGTTTGTTTTTCCTCTGATGGGCAAGGCTGAGGGAGGTGGTAATCCTGTCTGCTGATGATTAGGTCTGTATTTTTGTTTTGTTTGTTGTTTAGATGAAGCATCCTGCACAGGATGCTACTGGTGGTCGGGTCATGCTGGCTCTTGTATTCAAGGGGTTTCCTTTGTGTGATTCTCACTATTTGATACTCCCTAGGGTTAGTTCTCTGGTAGTCTAGGGTCTTGGAGTGTGTGCTCCCACTCCAAAGGCTCAGGACTTGATCTCTGGTCAAGAATGAAGATTCCTCAAGTGGTTTGTTATGGCATTAGGTGAGATTAAAACAAATAACCAAAAATGAGAAACCAAAGATAAACCCCAGACAAATGGCAGTTACAAAATCAGGCAAATAATAATTAAAATAATGGAATATACACATACACATATACCCCCATAAGCAAAATCCAAACAGTCCAACAAAATAATGAATAGATTGACCCAGTGAGCAAAGGAGACCAAAAATTATACCTACCAGTTAAGAACAAAGCTAACTAAAGTAGAAACTGGAAAACAAAACTAAAGCAAGGTGCCAAATGGGGAATAAAGCAATGAAAGAAAACTAACAAGTATGTTGAGGGGAAAGGAAAGAAAGAATAGGTATGCAAAGTTAAATAGAGATATTCATATACTTTATAGATTAACGAAAGAAAAAAGCAAAGGAATACATGTAGAAAATTTTAATAGGTTTAAAAAATAAAATTTAAAAAGAGGTAAAACAAGGAAGAAGACAAAAAAAAGGATATCTCCACAGAATTGCAAAAGCCCAATGTGGAGGCAGAGGTTTATGACAGCAATGAAAACTGTGACTGAATATATACATATTTATGTACATCCATAAGCAAAATCAAAATAAGGAAGAAGACAAAAAAAAGGATATCTCCACAGAATTGCAAAAGCCCAATGTGGAGGCAGAGGTTTATGACAGCAATGAAAACTGTGACTGAATATATACATATTTATGTACATCCATAAGCAAAATCAAAACAGTCCAACACAAATATAGTAGATTGACCTGATGAACAGAGGAAGCCAAAATTTACATCTACCAGTTAAGAACAAAACTAACTAAAGCACAAACTGGAAAACAGCACTAAAGCAAGGTGCCAAGTGGGGAATAAAGCAATGAAAACAAAACTAACAAATATGTTGAGAGGAAATGAAAAAGAATAGATATGTAAAGTTAAACAGGAAGATAAAGATTTATATACATTAAAGATTAACTGCAAGGAGAAAAGAGCAGTAGGAAAAGCAAAGAAAGGAATAAATGTAGAAAAAATAATAGGTTAAGAAAAATTAAAATTATAAAAAGAGGGAAAAAAGGAAGAAGACAGAACAAAAAAGGAAGACTGCACAGAACTACAAAAACTCAATATAAAGGCAGAGATTTACAACAACAATAAAAAATATGACTGAGAAAAGGAAATAAAAACTCAAAAGCTGAATTAGACTTCATAGTGCCAATAAAATCGACAACTACAACAGTGGGGGTGAAAAGGAAAAAAAAAATCCAAAAGATTCTACAGAACAAGTCAAAACATAAGAATAATAAATGTTTTTCTCAGGTCACTGCTGTCAGAGTTCTTTTCCTCGCTGGGAGTCACAGTCCACCTCACCTCCCTAGGATGCCCTCCCACACTGGGCTGATCTCTGGACCTGCTGTGGGGGCAGCTCAGATTCTAACCTGGTGCTACTGTGTAAGTTCTTGCCTCCAATGTCCACAGCTGTAAGAATGAGTGCGTTTTCTTTTGTAGGAGCTCTCAGTGTCCTTTTATATATTCCATAGACACAGGGTCTGCCCAGTTGATTGTGTGGGTTTAATCTGCAGCTTGTACAGCTGGTGGGAAGGCTTTGGATCTTTTTTCCTTAGCTACACTGCCCCTGGGTTTCAACTGTGGTTTTATTTCCATCTCTTCATGTGGCCTGGGGAGGTTTTTGCTGGAATTTGCTCCCGAGCCTGCCCTGGAGGACTTGGTCTGCCCCAGCGAGGGCCAGGTGTAGAGGTGATGCAGCTGCTTGGGTCACAGGGGTTCTGGCAGCACCAGGTACTCAGGGGAGTTGGCAGCTAGGGCAGAAGGAAATATAGTGCTCTAGTAGGGTATGGCAACCTGTATTAACCAATTTGCTCCAGCATTCTTGCCTGGAGAACTCCCCTGATTGAGAAGCCTGGCAGGCCACAGTCCACAGGGTTGCAAAGAGTTGGATACTACTAAAGTGACCCTGTGTGTATAAATGCAAGAATTTTTTTTTTTTTTTGCCTGTGGCAGCTCTACCCCAGTGGGAGTTGAGTGTGAAGGTGATGCAGCTGCTTGGCTTGCAGGGACCCTGGTGGCGCCAAATGTGCAGGGACACAGACTTCCTCCACCGCAGAAGTTATGGTCCTATCAGAGTCTTTTGTCAAGCCTCTTGTAGTTGGCAATCAGAAGACTTCTTCTGCAAAATGTATTTCAAAATGGTGAAAAGTATCCTAAATTTGATAAATGCTATTAATGTATACATCTAAGAAGCTCAAGAAATTCCAGGTGGACTAATGCAAAGAGATCCACACTTCAAAACATAATAGTAATAAAATTGAAATGAAAAGACAAAAGACTTAAAAGGGGCAAGAAAACAACAACTTGCCATGAATAAGAGATCTCCAATAAAATTAAAGTCTTACCACCAAAAAAAGCTAGAAACCAGAAGGCAGTTAATAACATTAAAAGTGCAGTCAGCTAAAAATTTTAAATCCAGAAAAACAATCCTTAGAAGACAAAGGCATTCATATATAAACAAAATCTTAGCAAATGTATTGTTAGTAGATCCATATTACAAGAAATACTAAAGTCTTTCAGGCTGAAAGCACAATTTTGCCAAGAAGGATAAAACCCCAAAACAATATGAACCCACATAAAGATCCTCAAATTTACTTTTGCCCACAAATTTGGTAACCTAGATAAAATGAACCTGCTCCTTGAAAGATAGAACTAGCAAAACTCACACAAGGAAAAATAGATAATAGACTTATCTTTATTTAAAAATTTAAATGACTAATTCAAAATTTTCTAAAATAAGGCAATAGGCTCAGACAAGCCCATGGTAAATTCTACCACACATTTAAGGCAGACGTTATACCAGTTCTCTTCAATACTTCGGAAGACAGAATCCATAATTATATTTCCTGACTCATTCTGTGAAGCCACTATTATCCTAATACCAAAACCAAAGATATTTCAAGAAAAGAATACTATAGACCAATGTTTCATGTGAACGTAGATGCAAAATCCTTCAATAAAATATTAGCAAGTCAAAACCAACATTGTGTAAAAAAGATTATACATGATGACCAAGAAGGATTTTCCTCAGGTTTGTGAGGCTGGTTCAGCACTCAAAAATCAGTTAATGTAATCCATTATATCAATAGGCTGAAAACAAAGATCACATTATTATATCAATACATGTGGAAAAACTCTGACAAAATCCAATACTGCTTCATGACAAAAACTCTCAGCAAACTAGGAATAGAGACAAACTTGCTCCAGTTGATGTCTAATCCCTACAAGAAGGTTACAGCTATGGCTCAGCAGGTGAAGAACCAGGCTGCCAATGCAGGAGACACCAGTTGGATTCTTGTGTTGGAAAGATGCCCTGGGGGAGGGCGTGGCAACCCACTCCAGTGCTTTTGCCTGGAGAATCCCATGGACTGGGGAGCCTCGTGCACTACAGTCCATGGAGTCACAAAAAGTCAGACAAGACTGAGAAACTAACATACACATCACTATACTTTATGGTGGACAAACTCAAAATCTTTCCTCATAAAGCCAGGCACAAGTCAAGGGTGTACCATGACATCACTCTTCTTCAACACTGTACCAGAAGTTCTAGCTAGTACAATGAGACAACAAGGAAATAAAAGGTACACAGAATGGGAAGGAAGAAATGAAACTACCTTTGTTTACAGATGACATGGTCATCTATACATAAAGTCTGACAGAATTTACAAAGACCTGCTAGAACTAATATGCAATTATAGCAGGTTGCAGGGTTCAAGGTTAGTATACAAAATGAATTCCTTCCTTATATACCAGCAATGAACAGAAATACTATTTATATTATAACTTCCCCAAAAATATTTAGGTATAAATTTAACAAAATATTACAAAATCTATTTGACAAAAACTATAAAATTCCAAATTCAAAGAAGAACTAAATAAGTGATATAAAGAGGAAAACTCAATATCCTTAAGATGTCAGTTCTTCCCAACTTTGGCTTATAGATTCAATGCAATTCTAGTCAAAGTCTTAGCAAGTTATTTTATTAAATGAACTTTTCTTTTTTCTTTTTGAATAAAATCATAAAAATTCACATGGAAGTTAATGAAATAGTAGAAGCAAAACAGCAGTAAAAATCCACAGTGAAAAATTTTGCTCTTAGAAAATATTAGCCAGTTTGACTCATATTTAGCTAAACTAATCAAGGAAAATAAGAGAAAAAATGAAATTAACAAAATCAAGAATAAAACAGGGACATTATTCAATACTTTACAGAAATTTCAAAAGGAAATTATAAGACAATGCTATGAAAAACTGGATATTTTAATCAATGGTACTACTAGCTAAATACCCACATGCAAAATGATGAAGTTGGAGTCCTACCTTATCCAACATATAAAAACTAAAAGTGAGTCTAAGCTTCTATGTGATAGCTTATAAACTTACAGTAAACATAGGAATGATTCTTTCTGACTGCAGATTAAATATTGATTTCTTAGCTAGACACTGAAAGCACAAGCAACAAAGAGAAAAATTAAATAAATTAAATTTCTCCACAATTAAAAGGAACTTAAAAAATATTATCAGGAAAGTAAAGACAACCCACAGGATGGGAAAGAATATTTATAAATGCTTTACCGATAAGGGTCTCATAGCCGGAATAAATGACTCCATGGACTGTAGTCTGCTAGGATCCTGTGTCAATGGAATTATTCTGGCAAGAGTATTAGAGTGGGTTGCCATTTCCTACTTCAGAGAATAAATGAAAAGGCAACAATTGAAAATGTGCAAAAGATCTGTGTAGATATTTTTGCAAAGAATATATACAAACTGAAAAAATTGTCAACATAATTCTCCATTAGGGAAATTCAAATCAAAGCCATCATGGAATTTCACTTCACCATTTCTTTTATAATGAGAAAGGCAGATAATAAAAAGTGTCATCAGGTTGAAAAATTGGAACTCTTTTACAATGGTGTTGAAAATATAAAATGGTATGATGCTATGGAAAACAGTCTGGCAGTTCCTCAAAAGATTAAACATATTTATAATGTTATATAACTTTTCATATGTAAAACATTATATTTCTACTTCTATAAGCTATGGCATGCTCACCACCAAAAATTCAGTTTCCATTCATCACCATACAAACAAACCCTTTTACCAATTTTGCTCTCCCCTCCTCTCTTGTAATCACTGCTCTGTCTCTGTATCTCTGTTTTTGTTTGGACTGGTATATTCATTTATTTTATCTTTGTATGTCTGTATGTTTGTTGTATTCCAGATGTGAGTGGAATCATGCAATATTTGTCTTTCTCCATCTGAATTATTTTTATTATGCTTATTATACCCTTAAGTATTTTGGCCTCCTCATGCAGAGAGTCAACTAATTGGAAAAGACTTTGATGCTGGGAGGGATTGGGGGGCAGGAGAAGGGGACAACAGAGGATGAGATGGCTGGATGGCATCACTGACTCGATGGACGTGAGTCTGAGTGAATTCCAGGAGTTGGTGATGGACAGGGTGGCCTGGCGTGCTTCGATTCATGGGGTCACAAAGAGTTGGACACGACTGAGTGACCGAACTGAACTGATACCTTTAAGGAATTTGAACCCTGCAACCTGCTATAATTGCAAATTAGTTCTAGCAGGTCTTTGTAAATTCTGTGAGACTTTATATATAAATGATCATGTCATCTGTGAGCAAAGGTAGTACCATAGTCACACAGGGTCACAAAGAGTCAGATATAACCAGAGTGACTTAGCACCTCAAGATCCATCCATGTTTGACAGGGTGGCCTGGCGTGCTTCGATTATGGGGTCACAAAGAGTTGGACACGACTGAGTGACCGAACTGAACTGATACCTTTAAGGAATTTGAACCCTGCAACCTGCTATAATTGCAAATTAGTTCTAGCAGGTCTTTGTAAATTCTGTGAGACTTTATATATAAATGATCATGTCATCTGTGAGCAAAGGTAGTACCATAGTCACACAGGGTCACAAAGAGTCAGATATAACCAGAGTGACTTAGCACCTCAAGATCCATCCATGTTGTCAGAAGTGGCACAATTTCATCTTTTTGTTACTGAGTAGGATACACAGTGGAATATATGTATATAGACCACAACTTTATCCGTGCATCCGCTGATGCACACTTAGGTTGCTTCCATATCTTGGCTACTGCTACGTAATACTGCAATGACCATAAGAATGCATATATCTTTCCAAATTAGTATTTGCATATTTCTTTAGACAAAATTTACATAACATAATAATGTTACCTCATTAAAAAAAATATTTAACGTAGAACTGCCATATGACCCAGTAATTCTGCTTCTAGGTATATACCCAGGATAATTGGAAACATATTCACACAAAGACTTGTACATAAATGTTCACATAAAAGTTATTCAGAATATCCAAAATGTGAAAGCAATCCAAATAACCAACCAGTGAATGGATAGATCAAATGAGGCATATCACTGCAGTGTAATATTTTCAATGTAAAGTAAGCAGAAGTGATATGGCATATAGTAGAACATGGACACACCTTGAAAACCTCATGAAAGAAAGTGAAAGTGACTCAGTCATGTCCAGCTCTTTGCAACCCCATGGATTATACAGTCCAAGGAATTCTCCAGGCCAGAATACTCACGTGGGTAGCCTTTCCCTTCTTCATGGGAATCTTCCCAACCCAGGGGTCGAACCCAGGTCTCCCACATTACAGCAGATTCTTTACCATCTGATCCATCAGGGAAGCCCTGCAAACCTCATACTAAGTTAAAAGAAAAAAAGTGACTCAAAGACCATATATAGTATGATTCTATTTATATGAAAGCTATTTATATGAAAAGCCCATGCGTGTGTGCTAAGTTACTTCAGTCCTCTCTGACTTTGTGTACCCCTACGGACTGTAGTTCGCCAGGCTCCTCTGTCCGTGGGATTCTGCAGGCAAGAATACTGGAGTGGACTGCCATTTCCTTCTCCAGTGAAAAGCCCAGAATAGGCAAATCTATTGAGAAAAGAAATAGAATAACAAATAGTCGCCTAGAGCTAGGGAGTTTGGTAAGAGAAAAGAAGTGAATATTAATGAATCTAGGTTTTCTTTCTTGCTGATGAAAATGTTCCAAAATTGATTCTGATGATGGTTGCACAATTCTGCACAATACTAAAAACCAATGTACTGAACACTTTTATATCTCGATGAAGTTGCTTTTTAAAAAATCTTGGAAGTGTGTTTTATCATGAGAATGTGATTTTATGAGGGCATGATTAGGAGATCTGAAACTCAGCCTGGATGCCCAGGGTTTCAGTGACGACTTCCTCCTGGCAACAGTCTTGGGTTTTAAGAGAATCATCTGGCGAGCCAGTGTGTATGTATATTATAAAGAGGGAGGGTGCTAGGGGAGGAGAAAGAGAGAGAAAGGCCATGGGGTGATTAAATAATCCATAGAAAAACTATGTATAATTCAGGAGTAACATAAAATCAGATTCGACTTTGAAAAGTAAGCAAAGGACATAATACAGACGGCTTTTAAATGCCAGGTTAATGTGTTCAAACTCAATTCCATACCTTTTGTAAAACTATCAATCAGATTTTGGTGAAAGACTATGTGAGATTTTCCTCTTACTTCTGAGTTGTGGAAAATGGAGTCTTAGAGAAAAGGAGAAGTAGGCTGGGAAGAAAGAAACAGAAGGCAGTAATGACAGTTAAGACATTACTGCAATTACATAGGCAAGAAATAACAAGAGTGTGGCTCAGCTGGTGAAGAATCCACCTGCAGTACAGGAGACAGAGCAGATGCAGGCTCAGTCCCTGGGTCCAGAAGGTGCCCTGGAGGAGGACATGGTAACACCCCCAACATACTTGCCAGAAGAATCCCATGGACTGGGGAGCCCAGTGGGCTACAGTCTGAATGATCACAGAGTCAGACATGACTAAGCAACTGAGCAGGCAGGCACAACTCAGACAAAGGGCAGTGAAGGTGAAGAGCAGTGGATGAGGGAGTAGATTCAATATACACTGAGGAGGTTAACAGAAGGTTTTTATGATATGTCTGGTAGGTTTGGGCATTGCTTCTAAGGGGAAGGTGAGAAGAGAGAAGAATCAGAATCAGGCCCAGATTTCAGTAGGAGCCAGGAGTGTCTGAACCAAGAAGTGAGCTAGAGAAACAGGACGAAGGCTGAGCTTAGGCAAACTGCAAAAATTTTTGCTCTTAAAGGTCAGGCATGTGTCTTTTACATTTAGTAGATCCAATCTATAGCACAGTGCAAATCAGGTAGCTGATTGGACAAATTGCAATAGTACTAGAGCCCCAAATCAAGTATTCAGATTCTCAAGTTCCTGCTGAGCCAATTTCCCAAAAGCCAAAAAGGAAATTGTCAGGGTTTGTGGCAAATGGCAAGAAGTAGTAATCAAGCGTTTTACTGGTTTCTAAGCCTGCCTGGTGTTCTATACGATGAGGTACTTGCCAAAGTTCATGGTGACAGAATTGTGGCAGAAAGGCTGCTATTGGAGTGGAAAAACAGAAAGGCTTTGCAGAATTTTGATTTACAATCTCAGCTGTAAATGCCAGTTGTTCCACTAACTTCATTTTTGCTAATGCAAGAACAGCTTTTGCAGTAATAACATATTTCAGTGTGAATGTCTTTTTAATAATCCTTAATTTGAGTCCTAATTCCCTTGATAGCCACTTTGAGGAGACAACTGCATTCCAAAAGTAACACTGCATGAGTACATTTGAGAAAAGACTAACCATATGCGTGCACACACACACACAATCAGAAAGATGTTAGGTGCATTTTAACACATTATCATATTTCTTAAATGTCTTCAAAGGAAGACCCTGAACCCTTTAATAAGCCATTACTCTGAATTCACAGGCATCAGCAATTAACAACCCGTACCTTCTCATCAGTCAGAATCTGAGCAGCATGGAGATGGAAGACAAGGATGCTGTGATTAAAAGAGCAATAATAGAAAAAGACAAAAGAGATGAATAGATTAAAAAAATCATACAATCATAATGTAATCAAAGAAGCCAGGGCAAGATCGCAGCAATGGAGACAGCTGAATATATTTTATCATGGGATCCGATATAATTTAACAACATTTTTTTTTTTATCCAGTGGTGAGAGCCAACAAGCTAAGTCAGGATCAATGAGTTGACATTGATGGGTCCAAAACAACAAAGCTGCCAAGAAAACATAAATGCCAACAAAGAAATATGTGCATGCCCTCACCTTTCCCCTCCTGAGCCCTTGGTAGAACAAATTTATTTTTGTATTATAGAAAATTGCTCACAGTAGCACCGCACAGTCTTCATCCATTTCCAACTGTCTTCCATTCTCCTTACCTGCAGTAATTCTTAACTCTTGCTCTGAGAACAGTTTCATGCGACTAGCCTTGAACACTTGGGCCAGAAGGCTCAGAGAGGCTTTAGTCACCGTGCAAGGAACATCAGCAATGTCATATGTTTACACTACACTCATTCCCTAACCTGTCATCTGGGAAGAACTAATTATAAAAGGTAAAAAGCAGAATACCATGGTTCATTCATCTTCTATCTCCTGCCTTCCAGGGCACTCACCTTTCCTTGTCATTAAAGCTTTTTTTTTTTTCTTTTTGATCATCTTGTATTCCTTTTTAAAATTAACATTTATTGGAATGTAGTTGCTTTACAATGTTTTGTTAGCTTCTACTGTACAGTGAAATGAATCAGCCACACACATACATATATCCCCTCCCTTTTGAACTTTCTTTCCATTCAAGTTCACTACAGCACATTAAGTAGAGTTCCCTATGCTATACAGTAGGTTCTCACTAGGTACCTATTGTATATACAGTATCAATAGTGATATGTGCCAACCCCAATCTTCCAGTTCCTCCTACCCCTTCCCTTATTGCTCTGACTTTCTTGGACAATTATGTTTGCATTTTTGTTGCCTGTTTCCTTGACTGTAAATTCCATGAGTTCTATGGACAGTGTTTGTTCATGGATCTCTTCTCCTAATCTCATAGACACTCAGGAAATATGTGTTTAGGAGTGGTAGGAAAAGACAGATGGAAGAGGGAGAAAGGAAACAAGGAAACAAGAAGGAAAAGAAGGCAATTCTTGGCTTCCTTGTGATCTGACCATACAGCTAAACATGTGTCGGGCATTTTCAAGAGGTACATTTACTAAGCTTGGGTCACATGACCCCACCAGAGTGTTACTCATGCAAAACAGAAATTACGATTTACGATCTAGGTCCCTCTTGCCCCACTATATGCCAGTGAATGGCCTGCCATTTCTGTATCTATTATGGTGGGCAAAGGAGAGAAGATCAGTTCTATTGTCTGTGAAGTTTCAGTTTTAAGGCCCAGAAAGAAAAGCAAAGCATAGCAGAGTCATCTAACAGAAGAAAATAATACTAAGCATAATTTTATGTGATCACAGTTCTCTACTCCTTGATCAGATAGTTGTTATTTACACACCAGTCCAAAAGTAGCCCGTTCACAAGAAGAGGTCTCAAACATCATACAACATTATGTACAAATAACAAAATAATTGTTTTGTTTGGCTCCAGTGACACTACAAGTGCAAAGACAAACAACATAAAAACAAACAGAAAGCCTATGGTGTCTCCTGATGTAACATCAGGGAATAGAATTTTCTGCAACGATGAGTATGTTTTTCAGTCTGTGCTGTCTTCAATATAATACACATGGCTATTCAGTCCTTGAAATCTGGCTGATATGCCTAAGGAATTAAATCCTTACAGCTTAGAAAATCAATAACTAATAAAAATAAATTAAAAAAAATTAAATTAAATGTTTATGCCATTTAATGAATTTACATTTAAATGTGAATAGGTAAAAAAGTTTGGAGAAGGCAATGGCACCCCACTCCAGTACTCTTGCCTGGAAAATCCCATGGGCGGAGGAGCCTGGTAGGCTGCAGTCCATGGGGTTGCTAAGAGTCGGACATGACTGAGCAACTTCACTTTCACTTTTCACTTTCATGCATTGGAGAAGGAAATAGGAAGTAGCAACCCACTCCAGTGTTCTTGCCTAGAGAATATCAGAGATGGGGGAGCCTGGTGGGCTGCTGTCCATGGGGTCGCACAGAGTCAGACACAACTGAAGCGACTTAGCAGCAGCAGCAGCAGGTAATAAAGGTTAGTGTTCATTCTCTTGGACAAGTCAAAATAACATCATAACAGCTTAGCTAATGAGGAAGGTGGGTCTCAGCCTCATACTCTGACTTTCCGATTCCAAAAAATAGTCTGAGTATGTACTTCTAGTCGGATCTGACTATAGTTCAATTGATAAGCCACTATATTGTTAAATGTTATATTTAACAAATGTTATATTGTTAAATGTTAGTTCTGCTTTTTACAACCTGGATTGAAATATCCATTTCTGGAGTCACCTCTTTGGCTTACACAATAGAGTAGGGGGGGTCTTTTCTCCAAGTAGTTTCCTTAAAAATAAAGAAAAGCCCATTCCTTATGAGGAAGGAAACCCATAAATGTATGCTTTGTGGGTCAGGATGGTACCAAATGTGGAGGTAAATGTATGCTTTGTGGGTCAGGATGGTACCAAATGTGGAGGAGAGTCTTGGGCAGGAAGGATCATTGGAAATATGGGAGATTCAAACTGAGAGAAATGGTTTTGTTTTTGTTCAGTTACTAAGTTGTGTCTGACTCTTTGTGACCCCATGGACTACTGCATGCCGCATCATCTGTCGTCCATTCTCTCCCGGAGTTTGCTCAAATTCAGGCCCATTAAGTTGGCGATGCTATCTAATCTTTTCATTCTCTGCTGCCGCCTTTTCATTTTTGCCTTCAATCTTTCCCAGCGTCAGTGTCTTTTCCAATGAGTTGGCTCTTTGCATCAGGTGAGTCAAGTATTGAAGTTTCAGCATCAGGCCTTCCAATGAATAGTCAGGGTTGATTTCCTTTAGGATTGACTGATTTGACCTCCACGCAGTCCAAGGCACTCTCAAGAGTCTTCTCCAGGACCACTTTTGAAAGCCTCAGTTCTTTGGTGCTCAGCCTTCTTTATGATCCATCTCTCATATCTGCTTGTGACTACTGGAAAAACCATAGCTTTGACTATATGGACCTTGGTTGGCAAAGTGATATCACTGATATTTAATACACTATCTAGATTTATCATAGAAGTAGGGTTAATTCACATTCTGAATCTTACAAATCATGAGATGAAAGTGTGGTGGTTGATCATTCTCACAAGGGCTGAGCAGAGAGGGTATCATACTATATCCTGGGGAATATCAGCCTGAGTGCCAGCAACTGCACTGTAGGTTATCAGCACTTATCCTGGATCATGAGGTTTATAGGAATAAATATTCACAAGGCAACTGTTTCTAAGAGTGCAGAGACATTTTAGGAACTCTCAGAAGATTTCATTTATCAATTGTTTCTTCTTTCTCTCTCTCTCTCCTCTCCCCTCATCTTTTACTTGATTAGTAACTATTTATTGGTGATCTATCAGGTTCTGGGCTCTGTATGGAGCAGTAGGGACCCAACACTATACTAATCTTAAAACTTAACTTTTAAAAAGCCATATTATGTGGGGAAACAAACAAGTAAACAATATTAATCTGCTTTCTAAAATTCAGTGAAAAACTTAATTTCAAAAATCATGAGCATCTGCTAAACGAGAGCTGGAATAAACACATGGTACTGGAACATATTGGAGAAGGAAATGGCAACCCACTCCAGTGTTCTTGCCTGGAGAATCCCAGGGACGGGAGAGCCTGATGGGCTGCCATCTATGGGGTCACACAGAGTTGGACACGACTGAAGCGACTTAGCAGCAGCAACTGGAACATAGTTTGGGGGCCAGAGACCACTACCATCAGGCCCACTGCCCTCCCCAAACACGTATAGGCACACATACATACATACACTCATACAACAGACTTTTCCCAACTCCATTGAAAAAACTCAGAAAAATGACAGGGTGGACTTTTTCTATTTTTTTTTCCTTTGGTTTATTTTTGTGGAAAACATTCATATGATGATTTTCACTGTCTTTGCTTTTCGAGATGTTCAAAGACAACACTATTCAAAATTCCTAAAACTTTTGATTAATTTGTTTTGGTTTTGCTTCAGATTTTGCGTTACAAGGAGACCGGATATTGGTCAATGAGCTGAGATGGGAACCACATAAAGACTCTGGTGCCACCTTCCAGGCTGGCAAGCACACACGAGGAGAGAACTCTAGCTTGGGTATTGGTATTGGATTGTTGACACTAATTTGGAGAAGGGGAATATGATCCTGACACACTTCTGTTCCAGAGGGACCCGTTGATTTTATAATTGAGTTGGGTTTAAAATGTGAAACAGATTGGCTCTGCTGGCAAACTCAGAGCACAGGTGTGTTTATTTCTTCATAAAACAATGGTATTCCCATACAAAACCCCAGGACCCCAGATGGATCCCCTGTTTTTCTCTACACAATATCATCACCCAAATTACAGATGGAGCTTACTTACCTTACCTCCTTCCTTCCTCCTCCTCTTCTCTTGAGATCACCTAATTACCCATGGTTATTGCTAAGTTAATTTTCAAGGATATTTATAAAAATTATATATCTCTTCATTTACTGCTGGAGCATGCATTAAAAAAAAATCTGATGCCCCACATGAATGTATATCTCTTTTCAGTAGTGAAAATGCCGTCAGTTCCCTAGAGTTTCTTTCTTTCTTTGAAGGAGAATAAAGCATTTATTAAAGTTACAATAACACATCAATGATGTCCATTGTACCCTAGAGTTTCATTTCATGGAAGTGCTAACCTTGGTCCTGACTAGCACATTATGCTCTTACAATACAATCCCTCCAATACATCATCTCAGTCTCCATCAAAAGCATTTCACTTTCCCTAAATTTTTCCATATTGAATTAAACAGAGGACAAGGTTTCTTTTTATGATTCAGACCATTCATAACCCAACCCCTGCTATTCATCTGTGATCATAGAGAACAATGACAGAAGGCTCTTGTTTCAAAGAGCACATCATAAATAAGAAAAACATATAAATAATTTTAATACACGTTAATGCACATAATAACGTAAGTAAGATGACTTGAATCTTACAAATCATGAGATGAAAGTGTGGTGGTTGATCATTCTCACAAGGGCTGAGCAGAGAGGGTATCATACTATATCCTGGGGAATATCAGCCTGAGTGCCAGCAACTGCACTGTAGGTTATCAGCACTTATCCTGGATCATGAGGTTTATAGGAATAAATATTCACAAGGCAACTGTTTCTAAGAGTGCAGAGACATTTTAGGAACTCTCAGAAGATTTCAGTTATCAATTGTTTCTTCTTTCTCTCTCTCTCTCCTCTCCCCTCATCTTTTACTTGATTAGTAACTATTTATTGGTGATCTATCAGGTTCTGGGCTCTGTATGGAGCAGTAGGGACCCAACACTATACTAATCTTAAAACTTAACTTTTAAAAAGCCATATTATGTGGGGAAACAAACAAGTAAACAATATTAATCTGCTTTCTAAAATTCAGTGAAAAACTTAATTTCAAAAATCATGAGCATCTGCTAAACGAGAGCTGGAATAAACACATGGTACTGGAACATATTGGAGAAGGAAATGGCAACCCACTCCAGTGTTCTTGCCTGGAGAATCCCAGGGACGGGAGAGCCTGATGGGCTGCCATCTATGGGGTCACACAGAGTTGGACACGACTGAAGCGACTTAGCAGCAGCAACTGGAACATAGTTTGGGGGCCAGAGACCACTACCATCAGGCCCACTGCCCTCCCCAAACACGTATAGGCACACATACATACATACACTCATACAACAGACTTTTCCCAACTCCATTGAAAAAACTCAGAAAAATGACAGGGTGGACTTTTTCTATTTTTTTTTCCTTTGGTTTATTTTTGTGGAAAACATTCATATGATGATTTTCACTGTCTTTGCTTTTCGAGATGTTCAAAGACAACACTATTCAAAATTCCTAAAACTTTTGATTAATTTGTTTTGGTTTTGCTTCAGATTTTGCGTTACTAAGGAGACCGGATATTGGTCAATGAGCTGAGATGGGAACCACATAAAGACTCTGGTGCCACCTTCCAGGCTGGCAAGCACACACGAGGAGAGAACTCTAGCTTGGGTATTGGTATTGGATTGTTGACACTAATTTGGAGAAGGGGAATATGATCCTGACACACTTCTGTTCCAGAGGGACCCGTTGATTTTATAATTGAGTTGGGTTTAAAATGTGAAACAGATTGGCTCTGCTGGCAAACTCAGAGCACAGGTGTGTTTATTTCTTCATAAAACAATGGTATTCCCATACAAAACCCCAGGACCTCAGATGGATCCCCTGTTTTTCTCTACACAATATCATCACCCAAATTACAGATGGAGCTTACTTACCTTACCTCCTTCCTTCCTCCTCCTCTTCTCTTGAGATCACCTAATTACCCATGGTTATTGCTAAGTTAATTTTCAAGGATATTTATAAAAATTATATATCTCTTCATTTACTGCTGGAGCATGCATTAAAAAAAAATCTGATGCCCCACATGAATGTATATCTCTTTTCAGTAGTGAAAATGCCGTCAGTTCCCTAGAGTTTCTTTCTTTCTTTGAAGGAGAATAAAGCATTTATTAAAGTTACAATAACACATCAGTGATGTCCATTGTACCCTAGAGTTTCATTTCATGGAAGTGCTAACCTTGGTCCTGACTAGCACATTATGCTCTTACAATACAATCCCTCCAATACATCATCTCAGTCTCCATCAAAAGCATTTCACTTTCCCTAAATTTTTCCATATTGAATTAAACAGAGGACAAGGTTTCTTTTTATGATTCAGACCATTCATAACCCAACCCCTGCTATTCATCTGTGATCATAGAGAACAATGACAGAAGGCTCTTGTTTCAAAGAGCACATCATAAATAAGAAAAACATATAAATAATTTTAATACACGTTAATGCACATAATAACGTAAGTAAGATGACTTACATTATTCCCTGATAGCTCAATTGATAAAGAATCTGCCTGCAATGCAGGAGACCCCAGTTTGATTCCTGGGTCAGGAAGATCGGCTGAAGAAGGGATAGGCTACTCACTCCATTATTCTTGAGCTTCCTTTCTGGCTCAGCTGGTAAAGAATCTGCCTGCAATGTGGGAGACATGCGTTTGAGCCCTGTGTTGGGAAGATCCCCTTGGGAAGGGAACAGCTACCCACTCTAGTATTCTGGCCTGGAGAATTCCATGGAATATATAATGTAGTCCATGGGGTCATGAAAGAGTCAGACACGACTGAATTTCACTTACTTTCAAGAGCAGAGTTGGGATGCAGACCTGTGGATGGAGAGGTATTCAGTTTGGAGGATCAAGAGAGCTTCATGGAGGAGATTCTTCCTTTATCAGGCTTGATAGGAGCCAGTCACATACAAAAGCAGGAGAATATGGTATGTCTACTACAAGATGTATAGTGGTATACATTCACCACTACAGGTGGCTAAGTGTAGGAAACTAAATATTTGAGGGCTTTCTATAAAATATTATAGAAAGATTAGATAGATTTTGCATGTGGTTTCAGTTTCTGACTTTCCTTCTTCCTGCATGGCTTCAGACACTCTCCAAGCTTATTGACACTCTCCCAGCTCCAATTCCCTCACTTGTAAAGTGGAGAAACATTACCTATAATGTCGGGTTGCACTAAGGATAAATAAAACAATGAAAGTAAACTCATGGTAAATGTTTACCTGATAAGCCCCCTTCTTCTATTCTTGTCATGAGATAAAACAACACCAAGTTCAATTTCTTTTAAGGAGTAGTTATTGCAGATTGCCATAGGCAAGCTCTGGATGTCCAGAGTAACAGACTCCTTTTTGACAGTATACCATCTTTTATGAAGATTGCCATTTCCCTGGACCATTGTTCCTAACTTTTAGGGAATCTACTGACAAAGTTATGCTGAGGATGAAGTCAAATTCTGCCTGGCTTCTTCATACTCTAGACCCTGGAAGTCAGTCCAAAGTCAAGAAAGCCAACAGTGTCTTTCCTGGTCATTAGATCTATCAACTCTCTGCGTACAGTACACGCTCCATTAAAAAGCTGTGTGAAATCTACAAGGGGAAAAACAACAAACAAAACAAAATGTGGCAGCTCTGAAAATAATACTGCATTCTTAGGCGAGGAAAAAAACAAACAAACAAACCTTCAAAGTGAAGTTACTTTCTCATTTAGGTATCTACTCATTATTCACACCAAAGTGCATTTAGCAAAGGAAACACACGTCAGCCCTTTGCTGCAGTGAGCGGACACTAACTTTATACAGGAGGCCAATCTTCTGACAGCTATAGACTTGTTCTTGGAACTTGTTCTTCTTAGGAATCAGACTGGTGTCTCTTGGCCGTGGCTGGTTAGCCTTAATGGTTAGGAGACTATGATAAAAAGGTTATCATGGATTTGATGCCAGGCAGGTCTAGTCAACCATGCCGTGCTCCTTTCCATGCATTCCACAGCGATTTACTGAACGTTCACTAGGAACCAGATCACAGACAAGGAAATCAAAAGGGAAGCGACTTGTTCTTACTCGGAAGGAACTCACAGCTTAAAAGGAAGACAACGAGGACAGCAGAGTAACAGAAGAAGTTATCGGTGGACAAATGATAAAAGTGCTCTGATGGAGGCAGGAGAAGCAGTCCCATTGCTTTGGCAGTTTGGGGAAATGGTAGCATCCTTGGATAGGCTGAATGAACTACGGCAGAGAAACAATGGGTCTCACCAGCCTTCCAGGTCATTCACATACACTCACACTGCATTCTTTGCGAAGTGTGCCAGAGTCTGCCTACGAAAGTACATGAACAGCATCCTGGAAGAGCTGTGGCTAATTCCACACTCTTGTGGTTAGATCCTTGTAATGACCTCGAAATTCTACCTAAAATTGGCATCGAGTGAACAGACCTCAGCATCTGAAGTGAAAAGTCCTGAGTAAGCTTTAGCCCAGGCTGGCAGCTCCTCTTCCAAAGACTTATTCAGAGTCGGTGAGACTAGTGAGGGCCAGTTTAGTTGAGGTCAGTTCAGTTACTCAGTTGTGTCCGACTCTTTGTGACTGCATGGACTGCAGCATGCCAGGCTTCCCTGTCCACTACCAGTGCTCACAGCTTCTCAAACTCGTGTGTATTGAGTTGGTGATGCCATCCATCCATCTCATTCTCTGCCATCCCCTTCTCCTCCTGCCTTCAATCTTTCTCTGCATCAGGATCTTTTTAGCTCTTCGCATCAGGGGGCCAAAGTACTGGAGTTTTAGCTTCAGCATCAGTCCTTCCTATGAATATTCAGGGCTGATTTCCTTTAGGATGGAGTGGCTGGATCTCCTTGCAGTCCAAGGGGCTCTCAAAAGTCTTCTCCAATGCCACAGTTCAAAAACATCAATTATTTGGCATTTAGCTTTCTTTATAGTCCAACTCTTACATCCACACGATTACTGGAAAAACCATAGTTTTGACTAGACAGATTTTGTTGGCAAAATAACGTCTCTGCTTTTTAATAGGTTGTCTAGGTTGGTCATAGCTTTTCTTCCAAGGAGCAAGCATCTTTTAATTTCATGGCTGCAGTCACCATCTGCAATGATTTTGGAGCCCCCTAAAATAAAGTCTGTCACTCTTTCCATTGTTTCTCCATGAAGTGATGGGACTAGATTCCATAATCTTAGTTTTCTGAATGTTGAGTTTTAAGCCAACTTTTTTACTCCTCTCTTGTGAGGACCAGTACAGATCCCCAAACCAATCTTCAGGAGAACCAGAGATGTGTGAATCTTTATCCTGCCAACTGTAGCCAAGGATGAAGGCCACCAATGTCCACAAGGTGAGAAGGTGTGAATCAGTTCAGTTCAGTTCAGTCGCTCAGTCATGTCCAACTCTTTGCAACCCCATGAATCGCAGCACGCCAGGCCTCCCTATCCATCACCAACTCCTGGAGTTCACTCAGACTCACATCCATTGAGTCAGTGATGCCATCCAGCCATCTCATCCTCTGTCGTCCCCTTCTCCTCCTGCCCCCAATCCCTCCCAGCATCAGAGTCTTTGCCAATGAGTCAACTCTTCACATGAGGTGGCCAAAGTACTGAAGCTTTAGCTTTAGCATCATTCCTTCCAAAGAAATCCCAGGGCTCATCTCCTTCAGAATGGACTGGTTGGATCTCCTTGCAGTCCAAGGGACTCTCAAGAGTCTTCTCCAACACCACAGTTCAAAAGCATCAGTTCTTTGGCACTCAGCCTTCTTCACAGTCCAACTCTCACATCCATACATGACCACAGGAAAAACCATAGCCTTGACTAGATGGACCTTAGTCGGCAAAGTAATGTCTCTGCTTTTGAATATGCTATCTAGCTTGGTCACAACTTTTCTTCCAAGGAGTAAGCATCTTTTAATTTCATGACTGCAGTCACCATCTGCAGTGATTTTGGAGCTCCTCCAAAAATAAAGTCTGACACTGTTTCCACTGTTTCCCCATTTATTTCCCATGAAGTGATGGGACCGGATGCCATGATCTTCATTTTCTGAATGTTGAGCTTTAAGCCAACTTTTTCACTCTCC
>SJYC01116754.1:0-17859 GCA_006408675.1 Madoqua kirkii | reverse complement strand
TTCTTCACAGTCCAACTCTCACATCCATACATGACCACAGGAAAAACCATAGCCTTGACTAGATGGACCTTAGTCGGCAAAGTAATGTCTCTGCTTTTGAATATGCTATCTAGCTTGGTCACAACTTTTCTTCCAAGGAGTAAGCATCTTTTAATTTCATGACTGCAGTCACCATCTGCAGTGATTTTGGAGCTCCTCCAAAAATAAAGTCTGACACTGTTTCCACTGTTTCCCCATTTATTTCCCATGAAGTGATGGGACCGGATGCCATGATCTTCATTTTCTGAATGTTGAGCTTTAAGCCAACTTTTTCACTCTCCTCTTTCACTTTCATCAAGAGGCTTTTTAGCTCCTCTTCACTTTCTGCCATAAGGGTGGTGTCATCTGCATATCTGAGGTGATTGATATTTCTCCTGGCAATCTTGATTCCAACTTGTGCTTCCTCCAGCCCAGCGTTTCTCATGATGTACTCTGCATATAAGTTAAATAAGCAGGGTGACAATATACAACCCTGATGCACTCCTTTTCCTATTTGGAACCAGTCTATTGTTCCAGGTCAATGCAAACCAACCACTCTTGAAAAAAAAATACGATCTCAAAGTATGTACTATGTGAATACTGAATAGTGGAGTATTGTAAAATTAATCTTACTGCAGTACTCTGGCCAAAGCACCCTGCTAAATTTCTGATATTTTCAATAGGGTGTCTTCCACATTTCATCACATTTTATAAAGAAGGGCACTGAGTCAGGAGTGTAGGATGTGCTTACAAGGTTCTGTCATAGATCAGAAATGAAGGCTGAAGTATGACCAATGAATATGGTGGCCCAAGTATGGAAACAACCATTTGCTGTTGGTTAGTCACTCAGCTGTGTCCGATTCTTTGAGATCTCATGAATTGCAGCCAACCAGGCTCCTCTGTCCATGGGATTTCTCAGGCAAGAATTCTGGAATGGGTTGCCATTACCTTGAATATGTCCTCCAGGGGATATTCCCAACCCAGGGATGGAACCCACATCCCCTGCTTTGGCAGGCAGATTTTGTACTGCGGAGCCACCTGGGAAGCCCCAAGGAAGCAATAGCTCTGTCCTTGTCAATTGGCTGATAAAAGGATGGGAGGATCCTGGAATCTGGATCCATAGAGTCCTTGGATCTAACTCTAGCCTGGCCTTTTACCAGCTGTGTAATCTAGCGCCAGTTAACTAAAGACCTCCTTGCCTCCATTCTTTATTTGTAAAATAAAAATCATAATTCTATGCCCACCCCCACCCACAGGATGGTAGGGAAGGTTAATTCAGAGAACAAACTGCAAAAATCAAAGTATGCCAATGGCTTTCCCTTAGTTTGCTTACATCTGAAACATTGTGTACTGCCTCCCTTGATATGTAAAGCTTTGAGGTCCTGAGTGATAGACCTGGAAAACTCAAAGTGAATATTTTAAGTGTCACTTTATTCTGATATTCAGATGATTTCTTTAGAACAGCCCCACTAGGTAATAGGGATAGCACAGGGATTTGCATCCTGTTGCTACTGCTCACCTCTGGTCTTCCAACACAGAGGAGGGTTGAGCAAACTGACACATTATATATTATAGAAACAGGCAGCTCACATTCAGGCTGAAGATTAAACCAAGCCTGCCTATAGACAGAACCTTGTTTACAACCCCTGCATGTTAACTGTTGCCATTTAGCAAGCCTGGGTGCTGTAATTATTACCTGAAGCAAATAATATAGTCAGCACTTCATAAGAAATGCAAACTCCTCACCCTTCCTTTGGTTCTCAGAGCAATCCATTAATTATGATAAATTCTTCTGATATTTGTGTGACTGCAGTAGGTAATTTCATAGGTATTCCTCTGCAATTTGACATCAATCATTGTCCACTTAGCATAAATTAGGGCCAAGACTCCGTGGCTGAATTTCACTGCTTACTATGTCTCATTCAGGGAAGCTAATTCCTTTCTTAAATATGTATTAAGTGGTTTTTAAAAGATATTTTTTCAGCAATGGTCGTTTTCAAGGCTTCGTTTATGTTGTTCACAGTGCATTGAACTCTTACAGGGATTTTTAGCAGCCGTCCTACCTTTCCAACCCAAAAGAAAGATGTATTTCCTTCAAAAGCCCTGGAATTTCCAGATTCAGTGTCTTTGAATTCTTTTATACAATGTTCAGTTAACATCTCCACCACTTTGTGGAATAGACTATTGACTTTCTCTTATTCACAACCCATTTAATGAAAATGACAAGGTTGATTCTCATTCACTGAAAATCTGCAAAAGTTTTGGGGCTTTGCTCGCTCCTCTTCATGGGCTTCAATTCTCCGAACAGTTAGACCCCAAGAAGGGCGGATGGAGCAGAAGTATCTTCACAGAGGGAAGCCATGTGACCTTAGGACATCAGGAAGAACTTTCTAAGGAAACCTATTTGCTTCTTTCTTTTCTCCCTCTCCCACAGATCCAAACACTTCAATCCACCCCCAAGAAAAAAGGGGCAGACACTCTCTAGGGTAACATGGCCATGTACAGGAGCTTCCTTGCTTATCAAACATGCACTTAAAGCTGGGGGCATCTTCAGTTTTCCAGGATTCAGTAACTTACCAGTAAGCAGGTCTAGAGTGGCATTCTAGAACTGAGTAAGGCACAGCTGACACTCAGCAATAATGGGGTATGGCCCACCAAGGAGCACGTGGACTACTGAGCATGTGGACTCCTGAAATGAGACGTAAAGGTGACAGTCCCCACAGCGCTGGAGTGGAAAACAGCATCTCCACATGATCAGGGAAGGAAAAAAAATGTGTGTCTGGAGGAATAGCAGGATTCATAAAGATGGTGAGATTAGAGTTGCGGCCTGAAGATTTCTTGTTGAGGCCAAAAAAACTGGGTGGAGTGGATGTCATGGAAAATCATAGGAGCTTGAAAACCAGTAAGTAGGTGAGCCGAATGGTTCATGAAATGCTTCTGGAACAGTGAGAAGGTCTCCTGCTCTGAGATAAAGGTCTTCTTGCAGAGTATAATTTTGTACAGGATTCTCAAACCCAAACTTAACGAAGTTCATGGACTTCCAAACCTAGAATGTAATACAAGACAGATATTGCTGTTTTAAGGAGTAGGAACATCCTGTTCCTAAAGGTGTTCTTATAACCACTGGATAGAAACATCTCTCAGCCAGAAAGCACAAGGACACTGGCTCCTTAACAAGAAGGGAGGGGAAAGGACTGGTAGATTTTAAGAGTCTGAAACCCAAACTTTTTATCATGTAGATGAGGCTGGCCTTGGGCTTTTCAGTAACTTATTGAGGACATATAGACATATAGACTAGAGGCTGAGAACTATTTTCTAACTCTCCGGCCAGAGCTCTTTATTATTATTTTTTTCTCCCCAACACACTCAACTCACCCCAGCTTGCTTTTCTCTCTCTTAAAAAGAAAATCTCTCCTACTGGTCATTTATCAGAGATGTTCCTTCACCCAAAGGCCTCTTCCAACTCAGATTACAATCTTGCCATATTCTGAGGTCTAGTTCATTGTCACCTCCTTAAAAAGGACTTTTTGATTCTGGAACTAACCATGAGGTCACCCGCTGCTGAGCTCACAAAGCCAACTACCTATAGCTCTGATTGCTCTGATTCTAGTCACCTCTGCTTCCTAATCACTCACACACTTATCTCATCTTTGGGATTACAAATCTTCCCAGGGTGACAACCTTGCATTGGGACTTCCCTGATGGTCCAGCAGTTAGGACTGCATGGTTCCAATGTAGAGGACTCGAGTCCCATTCCTGGTCAGGGAACTAAGATCCCACATGCTGTTTGGTGTGGACCAAAAAAAAAAAAAAAATGAGAACCCTGTGCTTGGTACTGCTTCTCCATGTAATACAGTGTCTTCATAGGATCCCTAAGTACTTAATGAATGTTTTGAACTGTTGTATCAAATGCATTTATATTCATCAGTAGCTATTAAACACACTGGATTAGGAAATCGTAACCCACTCCAGTATTTTTGCCTGGAAAATGCCATGGACAGACGAGCCTGGTGGGATACAATCCATGGGGTCACAGAGAATCAGATATGACTGAGTACATGCAGGAGTTATTAAACATATGTGCCTGAGACACAAGTAACATGGTGGAGTGCAAAATATAGCTAAGGTTGATGCATCTGAAATGCATATCAGAATGTTTCCTAGGAGAGGTAACCCAAAACGTAATAAAAATAATTATGGTCACTATTATCACCTATAATGTGCTAGGCCCTGGTTGTGACTTAGAGGATGACAAATTTATGGGCATCCTGCCTATAAAGGAGCTACCAGTTGAGACAAGATATCGGGCCCTCTAGACTCACTCTGCAGATGCTGGCAGGTCTGATGGATTTGCCAAGCTAAGCTGGCTTTGGTGGGGACTGAAACAATTTGTCAAACTCTGAGGGGCTGTGAGCGTGAATGCGAATGGGAGTGGAAGTTTAATGTTGTCTAGAATGTGATTCCAAAACTTTCAGCCAAGGCCAGGCTAGCCGGAAATAGCCTAAGGACACTGAAGTGATCAACACGAGTTCTTGTGCAATTGGCTCTGGTTAAAGCTTGACAGGAGGGAAGGTTGACATCCTTGATTTACGGGCAGGGAGAGTGCCAGATTCCCATCGAAATGGGCGCCAGCCTCAAATGAAAGCAGCACCTTTAGGGATGAAAGGAGAATTGAATCTCTAGCCCTTGGCCTCTCTTCTGAAGCTTCAGGTGTGTGGGGGAAACGTGTGCTGAGCCAGCAAATACAGTGAGTGGGAGAATTGTGTGTACAGTTACCTGGGTGCCTGCTGTAAACAGCCATGGTCCCCGGGGTCTCCATCCTCAAGGAGATTGTATTCTGGAGCAGCAGCTGAGCTCATAAATGTAAAACAAACTGGAATAACAGAAAGGGAAACTGGAATTCATCTATGTGATCTAGTCAAAGATTTGAGGGTGGAGATGATCTGAGTGCTGGGGCCAGGGTGCAGAAGCCCTACTGAGTGCTGGGGGCAGGGTGCAGGAGTCCTACTGAGTGCTGGGGGCAGGGGGCAGGAACCCTACTGAGTGCTGGGGGCAGGGGGCAGGAGCCCTACTGAGTGCTGGGGGCAGGCTGCAGGAGCTCTAACCCTGCTACAGTCTTTCCACTGTCTGCCCACTGTGGGCACCTCATAGGCATGGTCTCTCCCAGGCTGGCCCCTAACACCAAGTTTCCCAGCATCGTGATGTTAATCATCAGAATCTCGGCCTAATCCTCCCCAGGTTATTATTGAGGTTAGAATTCCAGGATGCTTGTAAGCATGCTTCTGGCCTGGAAATCTGAGATCTAGGTGTTGAAAGGGTTAGTTTCTCCTTAGGTTTCCTCCCTGGTTTCCTGCTGTGCTTGTCTGGGTCCTGATCTCTTCTTTAAGGGACATCAGCCAGAGGGTGGGGTCGGGCAGGGCAGACACAATTGAACCCTAACCTGGGGTTTGAGTTTCTGTCACCTGCAACCAAGAGTCTTGAAAACCTGGGAGAGTATCCATCAAAATGTTAGCAGAGGCTGTTTCTATGGTGGATTAAGATTGATTTTTATATTTGCTTTTCTAAATTTTCTGTTTTTCTCCTGTAATGAACATGCCTTCTTATTGTATTAAAAGTATCCTAACATATAAAAAAAATGTTTCTGGTAAACCCTGTCAGGAAAAGTAATAATAATACATAATATTTATTTGCTCTTTCCTCTTTGATGAGTATTGTTCTCAGCTTTTCACATTCTGTTGTTGTTCAGTCACTCAGTCCTGTTTGACTCTTTGCAACGGCATGGACTGCAGCACACTAGGGTTTCCTTTCCTTCACCAACTCCCAGAGTTTACTCAAACTCGTGTCCACTGAGTCAGTGATACCATCCAATCATCTCATCTCCTGTTATCCCCTTCTCCTCATGCCTTCAATCTTTCCCAGTGTCAGGGTCTTTAATGAGTCAGCTCTTCACATCAGGTGGTCAAAATATTGGTGCTTCAGCATTAGTCTTTCTAGTGGAAGTTCAGGATTGATTTCCCTTAGGATTGACTTTTATCTCTTTGCTGTCCAAGGAACTCTCAAGAGTCTTCTCCAACACCACAGCTCAAAAGTATCAATCCATAAAACTGCCAAGAGGTAGGGAATATAACCATGTCCCATTTTACTGATGAGAACACTGAGATGCAGAGAGGAGAGATAAGATTGAGGCTGCATAGTTGGGCAGCAGGGGATCTGGGATCCCAGTCCAGGGGTCTACTCCAAATCCTGCCCTCTGAAGCTGGCAGTATACACTTGTCAGAGTCGGGGCTGCCAGGGGGTGCCATGGTCCCAGAGGAAGATGCTTTCACAGCAGACCATCCCTGGGCAACTACAGAAACCAGGGGGCTCATTCACTGATGTCTAATCCAACATGATGATCAACACCTCAATCTTCACACCAAGGTCAGACTTCTCTTTTCTCTCCTGACTGTGTGGCAGGCGGTCTGCCTGTCTTCCATTTGGATCGATTGAACACACTATAAAGTAGGCAACTTATCAAGTCCTTGGATAAAATCGGGCAAAAATGGATATCCTACAAAATATGAAACCCCCTACTACGTTTTTACAGACAAGTTGGCAACTGAAACCACAGTTGTGTGTGTGTGTGTGTGGGTGTGTGTGTGTGTATGCTCAGTTGCATCCAGCTCTTTAGTGACCCCATGGACTGTAGCCCACCAGACTCTTCTATCAATGGAATCTTCTAGGCACGAATACTATAGTGGGTTCCATTTCCTTCTCTGGGGATCTTTCTGATCCAGGGATTGAACTTGCATCTCCTGTGTTCTCCTGAATTGCTAGCAGATTCTTTACCCACCAAGCCATCAGGGAATGCTCTCTTCTAGGGTTCAGAATGGAGGCACAGAGAGGCACTGTGGATATCTGATGAGCCTGAGGCAGCCCCGGCGGATGGCATTGGAGGGAAATGTCTTTTCCATCAGAATGGCAGTACCAGTAACCTTTCAGCACCCTGCATGATCACAGCCTGGAAGGCTCCACTCGAAAGATTTTAATCTGAGAAAAATGGTTTAATGCACAACATGCTGTGGGGCTATTTGTTTTGGAGCAGATTGAACTCAAGTCAAATACTCTGCATTTTCAAATCCAACTGATTAGTAAACAGCCACAGAATTTTGCTCTTTCTCCATAATGCACTCAGGAAAATAGATGAATTTTATATTCTTCTTATTATTTTTTATCAGCAAAAGTAAAAAAAAGCTGTGATTTTTGCCATTTCTCCTAAGCTGTAAAATAAGAGAGGCAGTATGATTATATATTTCTGGAAAGAGATGCAATTGTAGAGAATTATAAATCATATTCTTTTGTTCAGTTGGCATTTTTTGTTTATTTGTGTCTAATGCAAAGAGCAGGAGATTTACCATAATTTGCGTTCTATAACCTGCAGTACATGTGACAGGAGGAAAAAAAAATCTATTAGCAAAAATGTGTTTTGCCTTTCTGGGCCGAAAGCGAAATAACACCAGGTTGAAATATTCATCTATTTCTCCTGCCAGGGCTTATTCCTTTCAGTGACAGTCCTCTACATACCCTTAAAAAGCAAACAGACAAACAAAAACTCGGGGATTTTCTCAAAATGCATTGGTCAAAATACAGAGCTTTGTCTCTGCTCTGTTCTCTACAGATCATTAATAACTCTGGTGATGCACTTCCTTCTGAGGAGGGGAGAGATTACTTAGCTCAGGTTTTGTTTGTTTGTAAAATGTGAGTGACCAAGTGTATTTATCACAGGTTCTAAGAGGAGAAAGAATTGGCTGGTAAGTACAACTACAGCGTTAGAGGCATCCACAGTAGGGACACTGCGTAGAGGGGAATTCTTCAACCGAGATTGGATATGCTCTGCATTCTGAATCCACGTTTCATGGCAGATTTCAAGTCTATAAAGGAGTAATGCTTGAGTCGTATGAGGAGGTTTTGTGATCAGTCCTCTCTGTCCCCATGCAGAGCAAGTCAAAAGGATATATATTTCAATGTTGGTATCAAATCTTCAAACTAGACAATTGGAAGGTCATTTAAATGCTGAGGGTAATGAGATATGAGCCTGTGTTCCTAAGAGAATCTTGATATCATAATCCTTTCCAGATAATTTTAGTTTTGTGTTATGTAACCAATCCCATACTCAAGGGCAGATACAGAACAAGTCAATCCACATGTCTTTTGTGTGTGATCTATACATTTACATCAAGCATGCTCTGAGATATGCAAATAAGTGACAAAGATGCTGATAATAAATCATGGAAGGAAACATTTGATATTTTATGACTTTATTTTTTTAGAGCAGTTTTAGGTTCACAGGAAAATTAAGAAAAATGTATGAAGATTTCTCATATGCTTCCTTTCTCCACACATACATCCTTATTATCAACATCCCACCCCCCCACTCTCCCACCCGCCAGTGTGGCACATTTGTTACAACTGATGAACCAACATGGACAGATCATTATCCTCTAACTCCATGGCTTACATTACAGCTCACTCTGGTTTTCGTACCTGTGAGTCAGACAAATGTACAGTGACATGTATCCACCTTTGTAGTATCATACAGAGTACTTTTATTGCCCTAAAAATTCTCTGCAGGCTTCCCTGGTGGCTTATTGGTAAAGAATCTGCCTGTCACCGCAGAAGATGCAGGTTTGATCCCGTGGTCAGGAAGATCCCCTGGAGCAGGAAATGGCAACTCACTCCAGTTTTCTTGCCTGGAAAATCCCATGGGTAGAAAAGCCTGGTGGGTTACAGGCCATAGGTCCACAAAAGAGGTTGGCATGACTTTTTATCCACATTAGGTTATTTCTTTATGATCCACTTAAGACTGCATGGTCCACATTTTTAATAATATTCTTATCAATACACTTAAACACTATTTTTCTCTCTTTTAACCATTCATTCTCTGAAGGGCGCAGTCTTTTGAAAACCAAAGTCAGGAAGATTCCTCTGTTCTTGCTTTTCCATAAGCTCTCTTGATGGAATGCTTGAATCTGGGAAAAAGAAAAGAAGAGAACCTCCTGGAAGGAAAAACAAAGTTGGTTAATATTTCAAGTGGAATATCTGGCCATATGAATATTTTAAAAGTTAATTTTGTTAATTAATGTGAAGGAGAAGTTCAGTGCATTCTCAGAGAATGTAAGAGTGATCCTAACTCTCCTCTCTTCAAGGACCCAAGGAAAAGGGTGAAAGCTTCTGATTAGTAAGATAATGATGGCCACTCTCCTCTTGATATTTACAATTCAAGATGTCACATCTAATTCCCATCACCAAGGAAATATAGATAGCTTAGCCTTCACTCCTCTTATACATACTTCTCAACATCCTACCATCTGTGACTTATTTTTGTTTTTAGGGCTTCCCTAGACAATTGTTTACTTTCTTCTAATTTTGTCTTAAAAAGAGTGACAGATTGTGTATGTATGTGAGGATGGGGTAACAGGAGGGAGTGAAAAAATGTCCCCCAATTCAGCCTTTCCTTAGGATGAATCTTGGCTCCAAAAGATGATATCCAAAAAAATCTTGGCTCTGTATGTGCACCCCAGCACTCCACAGCACCCTCCAACAGCTACGGCTACAGAAATGCCTGTGTATGCAGGTGATGGCTTTAAGCAAACGTGACATTGATCCTCTGCTGGGCTTTGACAATGAACATTACTGTCTCAGTATAAGTAGTATTTTTCTGGAAGTTAATGAAATATGATGATCATCTCCAACAATGGGAAAAGAGCCAAATGCAAGGTCTTAAGTCACCAGTAATAACCAGTAGCAAATCCTTAGTTCTGATTCCAAATCCCTTTTCATTTCTCCACCAAGTGATCCAATCCATCCGTACTCACTGACCATCACTTACAGATCATTGCGTCATCCTGGGGCAGAGTCAGTGACCACTGGAACCCCTTCCTCTCATCTGAGTGCCTAAGAGAAGTCTATAACCTGCTCCCTTCCAAGCTCCTTTCTTGCTCATTTATCTTCTTCTATTATCTTTTATCACTTATCAGACACCAGTCTGCGGGTCTCCAGGAGCTGGGGGGATCGAGATAAACACCAGCCCCATCATCATGTATGGTCTGTCTGTTGCCAACTTGGCTTCGTGGGGGTTGGCTCTTCTATCTGTATTAAAAATCATAGCAATTCATTTAGGCACTGCTGTTCCTTGCAGGCAAATGTGTGATAACGCGGTCGGCCCATTAACATGGCAGCTGCAGAGCAGATTACTCACTTGTGCTTTGCCGCCTGGTTAAACATCCACAGCCACTTACAGAATCAGGGGCTGGCGCTGCTGCAAGGAGTTGGCACAGTGTTTACAATCGTTTCCCAGCACAGACAACGCAGTCTTAGTTTTCTGTGTGGGTTGAGTGACAGAAAGAATCTCTCACCAAGTTGGTATTGTCTATGCAATTCTGGGGCTTCCCAGGTGGCACAGTGGAAAAGAATCTGTCTGCTGATGCAGGAAACACAAGAGACATGGGTTGGATCCCTGGATCAGGGAGATCCCCTGGAGTAGAAAATGGCAGTTGCTCCAGAATTCTGTCTTGGGAAATCCCATGGACAGAACAGCCTGGCAAGCGATAGTCCATGGGGCCACAAAGAGTTGGACACCACTGAGCACACTTGCCCAGGGTATATATGACAGTGCTACTCTCCCAGTCTGTCTCATCGTTTCCTTCCTCTGCCAGTGGACTTTCCTGGTGGCTGGGACAGTAAAGTATCTGCCTACAATGCAGGAGACCCGGGTTCAGTCCCTGGAGAGGGAAGATCTCCTGGAGAGGGAAATGGCAACCCACTCCAGTACTCTTGCCTGGAAAATCCCATAGACAGAGGAACCTGGTAGGCTACAGTCCATGGGGTCACAAAGAGTCGGACACGACTGAGCAACTTCATTTTCCTTCCTCTATTGTGGGCGCAAGTCCATTCTCCACATCTGTGTCTGACAGTGTTCTTTTATACATATATTTCATAGATATCTACATGTAAACATTTTTAATATTTTAGAATAAGTGGAGTACAAGCATGCAGAAGCTACTTCCACTTTTCATACACGTCTGAAATGTGAAGACAAAATGCTCTTGGCACAAAGGCTGAGTGTATTTCTAAACCTTCTCTAGGGTTTGCTCCTCTGGCCCTCAAGGGTGTGTAAGGCATGATGGCACGTAGCTTCAAGTGCAGAAATAACTAATAGCAACTGAAGACGGCAAAAGACGGCAAAGACCTAGTCCTGGGCTCTAAGCTGATCACTTTCTCACATTTCTATGAGATAGCATTTGTTAGTCAGAGAGACAGAGAAAACATATTTGAGGACCTTTTAGTAAACACAGTGGACTTCCCTGGTGGCTCAGACAGTAAAGTGTAAACATACATAAGGACCTTCTTCCTCCTTAAATGTGTCATTACAACCACAGTTGCCAAAACCTTCTCTGAAATGACGCTTTCACTTCTGTTGCCTCAAGACATCACAGATAACCCTTGAATTAGTGTGCTAGGGCTGATGTAACAAAATGCCACTGTCTGTATGGCTTAAACAACTAACATTTATTTTCTTACAAGTCTGGAAGCTAGAAGTCCATTCGAGGCCTTAGAAGGTTTGGTTTCTTCTGAGGCCTCCCTCCTTGGCTTGCAGACGGCCGCCTTCTCTCTGTGTCCTCTTGTGGTATTCCTCTGTGTGTGTTTGTGTCTTAATCTCCTCTTCTTACAAGAACACTAGTTATATTGGATTAAGTGAAGTGAAGTCACTCAGTCGTGTCTGACTCTTTGCAACCCCATGGACTGTAGCCTACCAGGCTCCTCTATCCCTGGGATTTTCCAGGTCAGAGTATTGAAATGGGTTGTCATTTCCTTCTCCAGGGGATCTCCCTGACCCAGGGATTGAACCCAAGTCTCCCGCATTGCAGGTAGATGCTTTACCATCTGAGCCACAAAGAAAGTTAAGATTCACCAAAAAGGCCTCATTTTAACTTAATCACCTCTTTAAGCCCTTCCCTCCAAATACAGTCACTCTCTCAGGCTCTGGGAATTAAGTATAGATGAATTTTGAGGGGGCAGCTGTCAGTTTATAACAGCCCTTCACATGTGCAGGCTTCATACTACACAGCAGAGAAGACATTTTCCTGAGCACAGAGTAGCTCATTGCTTTCAGGACTGGCTGCCCATTAGAACCAACCAGGGAACTTCTAAAGCTATCAATGCCCAAAGCTCCACCCCCAGATGAATTTAAGCATCGTCTCATCTCAGAGGGTAGGGCCTGGATTTGAGCATTTTTTAGAAGTTCAGTAGTGATAATGGTGTACATTTAGCATTGAAATATACCAAATTCACTCAAAAGAGACAGAGGAAGGAGCTGAGAGGCATCACTTCAGTTCCTTCTCCCAGTCTCACCCATCAAATGGGTTACTTCTCTTCTCAGGAAGATGAGTGAGTAAGGAAAGACACTGACTAGCTTCTATGTACCACCTTGGGCTTCCCAGATGGCTCAGTGGTAAAGAACCCACATACCAAAGCAGAGGATACAAGAGACACAGGTTCGATGCCTGGGTTGTGATGATCCCCTGGAGAAGGAAATGGCAACCGAGTCCAGTATTCTTGCCTGGAGAATCCCATGGACAGAGGAGCCTGGTGGGCTACAGTCCATGGGGTTGCAAAGACAGAGGAGCCCGGTGAGCTACGACCTGTGGGGTTGCAAGAGTCAGACACGACTCAGAGCCTGAACAACAACAGCAACAACAAGTATCCCCTTGCAGATGTCCGAGTACCTCTAGACAAGTAACCTGGCTTGCCAGAGACATCTGTCAGATGTGGTGGGGGAAGGGAGTCTCTCCCTCCTCCAGTTTCCTTGACATCTACAAGGGAGGCAGTGGCTGATTTCTAATGACCTAGTCTCATTTTGCATGGTCCAGGCACAACCCTCTCAAATCTTCATTTCAGACCATCTCACTGGGGCAGCAAATTGTTCCACCCTGTCTTTGCTCCAGACATTTATGGACCGTGGAAAGCTAAGATTTAGTTCTCCACCCCCTGCACCTCTCTGGCACTGGACCTCAGTTCTAGGCATCCAGGCAACACATCAGGAATCCACTAAAGCAAATCATTTTGCTTCTCCACTGGAGGCTGACTTCAGTAACCACCAAGAATTCATTACCGCTCTGGATTGTTTACACTCACTAGGAACAGACAGTGTTGTAAATTATTTGGAGACACCCTTTTCCCTATAAATTAGTTTCCATCTACACTTCAAACGTATAAGCCAGCTTCAAGAGTTTCTCTTTTTCTCCCTTTCTTTCTTTAGACAAATGTATATTCAGGCATGCTCCTTTACAGAGTACATCCAATCAGGGAAATAAATACATACCTTACTTGAATTGGTAAATAAATAAATGCCTTAGACCTCAGTTATATGGCTCTGGAGCTGAAGGAATCCTTGGTTTCAGGCCCAGCACCATCATTAACCATCCATATGAAATTTAGAAAAATCACTTATCTATGAAACAATGGAAGTATTATTAGACTGGTCATGATTTATGTGATGCTGGAATCTCTAAATGAATAATGACAGATGAGAGATGCTGGATAATTTTCATCAATGGAATTAATTATAGTGTTACTAATGTCTGCTCTGTGCCAGGCACTGTGCTGGCATACAAACATAAGACACAAAAATATATAGAATATGAGATTCTGTTAAGAAGGTCACTTTTAAATATAGATCTTGGTTAGCATGGCAGAGAATGAAGATACTGGCAGGTGGTGACAGTTATAAGGAGGTTTTGTGTGTGAGCTTGGTGGCACTTTCCAGGCCATATTGCTGGAGCCAGGCTGCCATCTCCTCCTCCAGGGGATCTTCCCAGCCCAGGGACTAAACCTGTGTCTCCTGCAGCTCTAGCATTGGCAGATGGATTCTTTACCACTGAGCCACCTGGGAAACCCCAGAAGGAGATCTTAAAAGTGAAAGTGTCAGTCACTTAGTTGTATCTGACTCTTTGTGAGCCCTCCAGCCTCCTCTGTCCATGGGATTCTCCAGGCAAGAATACTGCAGTGGGTTGCCATTTCCTTCTCCAGGGAATCGTCCCAACCCAGGGATTGAATCCCAGTCTCCCGCATTACAGGCAGACTCTTTACTGACTAAGCCAAAGGGAAGACCTAGAAGAGGTCTCATATTCTTTAAAAGAGCAAAACATTAAGGCCTGACTGCATTTATGTACATTTCTTTGGAGAATGTAAGGAGCACCCATTCTCCAGAGGCAACACAAGCAGTAACAAAGGTGAAAAAGTAAAACAGGAACCCAAACTGAACGAACAGCGTCAATATTTAATCACAGCCAGCTAAGGACTGTTGAAGCAATAGGTGTTAAATGTAACTGAAAGGAAGTTTCCTGATTCCAACGCGGGGGCGGGGGGGGGGGGGAGTTCAGAGGAAGGGCCTGTTCTCTGAGTGTCTCTTTCCCACAGTCCACTGGGGTATTCCCTAAGTAGACTGTGCTATTAGGGATCCATCAAATCAAGAGCCTAAGAAGGGGGAGTGTGCGCAGGGCAGGAGCCTGCCTTGGGTAATTTCACCTCATGTAGCACATTGGTCTCTTAGTCATATAATACATACAGAAGCACTTTCTTTCTACAAAATGGATAGCACGGAAGAGTCATCTAGCTAGCATACTAATAAAGAGAAATAAAGGTGCCTGGGAAAACTCTTTGAAATCTCAATGGCTAATTTGGGAATTCCAGACTTTGTGTACTGGAGAGACACAGTAAAGATGTTATTAAACAACTCTAACGCATGCGATACCTTCCATGGAGCATACACTCCTGTTTTTGTAATTGCTACTGATCTCAGACCTTTTATTTGTGATCTCAGAGGACATTACCGAAAGCGAATACTGCCACTCTCTCCTGATCAGAGTTATAGGAGGCTTTCTTTTTCTTATAGAAGGATGATCTTTCCAGCTCTTTCTCCCAAACACTCCCATTTAATAATTGTGTCTTTTCTGAGCACTATTATTAACTGGGATTTATGATCCCTTCTCTAGTGCATCACTTTAATAATATCACCCACCACAAGCCAGAGAGTGAGTGTGAAGTCGCTCAGTTGTGTCCGACTCTTTGCGACCCCGTGGACTGCAGCCTACCAGGCTTCTCTGCCCATGGGATTCTCTAGGCAAGAGTACTGGAGTGGGTTACCATTTCCTTCTCCAGGGGATCTTCCCAACCCAGGGATTGAACCTGGGTCTCTTGCATCAGAGGCAGACGCTTTAACCTCTGAGCCACCAGGGAAGCCCACCACAAGCCAGAAACAATGGCGTCTACATTCTTTCCTATGTTCTTTTTGTGGATGTCAATCCTGATTGTGCCCTAAGTGTGTATTTGACAGATGATAATGACTGATAGATAGAATAAGGTCTCAGATTTAGAGCTACTAGTTTTCCATACTCTGTTCTTAAAGGTTAAATGACCATGGCCATGTTTTAATAATCTCATATCCCATGTCTCATAATCAGATGCTTATCTCATCAGGTGCAAACTGTCCTGAATCTATACAACAGCATCACACACTTGACAGAAACAGATACAGACCGAATATAGAGATACTTTACAGGTAATGGGGAGCAACACTGGAACCCCAGCCTCAGGCACAGCCATGTGGAAGATGGTCTCTTCATTAGACACAGACCCTCTAAAACACAGGCAAGACTCTTGTGGGCAATCAGAGGACCCCGTGATAAAATGCTCCAGTAACAGCAAATGAATCAGAGGCAGAATTTTACCTCCCCATAACTTTTCTCTCCACCAGAAATTGTGGTCTGATGAGATACTCAGAATATGCAGCCAAAAACATGTTTTGCAATCTGCTGGACTAAAGTTATTTAAGGATTGTTTTTCCCAAGAAAGAAAAAAATTCTAAGGAAAGGGATGTATACCCTTTCCACCATACATTTCAATTTGTTGAGATCATTTCCATCATAACAAACATTGAGACATGAGGCACAGATTTTTGTGCCTCTATTTTCCCATCTGTAAGATAAAGCAGAAATTATCATTTAAGGAAAGGATGATTCATGCTTCATACACATAATAATACAGTGGCAAAAAAAGTTGCACGTTGAGTTGGAGATATGTGTTTATTTATTTTAAAGAAATTCTTGGAATAAGAAAAGTAACAATAAACATTTTGGTAACATGGGTTTATTTCCCATCTTCCATTCATTGTGGGAGGGAATGTGATCCTGCTGAGTCCCCAGTGCAGTGCAGGTGAGTCTCCACATTGATGCTGCAGGGATCCAACAGGCATAAGATTTCTTTCAGCAAGAGATTCTTCAATTGCCTGTAAATCTGAGTCATACAGAGAGTTCTTGGTGGCAGTGAAGTCTACAGACTTTCTGCCTATTCTTTCTGGTATTTGAGGTGGTTTAGGCCATCACAGGACAGTTCTAGGGCCATCTCCGCAGGTAAAGGACCTGCCTGGAATTCGGAAGTGTGTGTAGCCTTGGGCTGGGGCACACTAATTGGGTGGAAAGAAAAGTTCTCCAGGCTTTTAGGCAGGGACTAAGTATTAGGCAGGAGACTTTCCTGGTGGCCCAGTGGTTAAGACTTCTCCTTCCAATGCAGAAGGTGTGAGTTTGACTCTGGTTGGGGAACTAAGGGCCCACATGCCTTATCGCCGAAAAACCCACATAAACCAGAAGCAATATTGTAACAAATTCAATAGACTTTAAAAAAATTGTCCACATTAAAAAAAATTTTTTTAAATTATTAGGCAGGAATCTGAAATTTAAAGTTGAATTCAGAGTGGGACTTTGCAGAGGATACTCAGACATTTGCTTAACAAAATATTCCATCATCTCATTATACAGACTTCAGGGATGATGTCATCCAACCAAGACTGGTACAGATTAGGTTACAAGAGTCCAGGGACGTTAACTTACTTGTCAAACCACATCGTTGACAAATGAAAAGGAAGGAATTGATACCAAACTCTGTTGCTCAAAATTCAATATCTTTCCTTACCATAATGTGCTGCCCACTGGGGACCTCAGCTTCCTCGCCCTGACCTGGGACAAGGCTGAAGGGGATCCCAGGTACAGCTCCCTTGGGGGTCCCCAAAGCCTTCTCTGAAACTGCACTGTGGCCCAGCATCTCCTTCTGCCCAGCCCTGCTTCCTTCCACTCAGCTCCAAGGTGTTGAGCCCATAAGAGTTCCCTCTGTGACCTATACACTAATTGCTAATCTCCATCTCAGGTCTGTTTCTACACTCGATCTTAGCCAAAAAGTCGAGAAGCTATCAGGTCTGTCTCTAAGAACCGGACTGTGACAATAAGCTCGAAGAACTGTACCAAGGTACTCATATTAAGAATTTGGGAAAGGTGCAAGTCACTGACATTTGAATATTTAAGTTGAACTGTTGAATGACAGCGGGAAGATCCAAGATGTTTTATGTACACACATACACACAAACACACACCCATCCATATCCATAGGGTCTGCACCTGCAGATTCAACCAACTGTGGATCAAAAATATTTGGAAAAAAACATTTTTCAGAAAGTCCCCAAAAATGAAACTTGGATTTGCCATGTGCAGACAGCTATGTACATAGCATTTACATTGTATTTACAACTATTTACATAGCATTTACATTGTATTAGGTATTGTTAGTAATCTAGAGATGATTTAAAGAGTAGGAGAGAATGTACTTAGGTTATATGTGAATATTCCACTATTTTATTTGAGACTTGAGCATCTGTGGATTTTGCAGATGGGTCTTAGGATATATATGTATATATACACACACATATATACAAGTATATATATATATACATACACACATACATATATATATATA
>SJYC01116751.1:0-29875 GCA_006408675.1 Madoqua kirkii | reverse complement strand
GACCCAGGGACTGAACCCAGGTCTCCTGCATTGCAGGCAGACTCTTTACCACTGAGCCACTGGGGAGGTATCCTTTGTAATAAACCAATAAGCAATAAGCTAGTGAATGCGTAGGTTCCCAGAGTTCTCTGAGCTGCTCTAGAAAATTAATCAAACCTGAGAAGGGGCTTTAGAAATCTACGATTTAGAACCAATGGTCAGACACACAGGTAAAATGGAGACTTGTGACTGGCGTCTTCACTTGTGAAGTGGGGCAGGGGTCAGTCTTGTGGGACTGAACCCTTGACCTGTGGAATCTGATGCTGTCTTTAAGTAGATAGTGCCAGAACTGAGTTGAAATCTGGTGTCTCAGAACTGCTTGGTATGGGGAAATTTTGTATATTGATTTTGTATCCTGCGACTTAACTGAATTTATTAGTTCTAACAATTGTTTTTGTTTGGTGAAGCCTTTAAGATTGTTTGTATGTCATCTCATGTCATCTGCAAACAGTGACAGGTTTTCTTCTTCCTTTCTGATTTGAATTTCTTTTATTCCTTTTTTCAGCTTGATTGCTCTGGCTATGACTTCCAGTACTATGCTAGATAAAGAGGTGCAAATGGACATCCTTGTCTTGTTTCTGATCTTAGAGGCAAAGCTGTCAGCTTTCCACCATTGAAAATGATGTTAAGTGTGGGTTTGTCATAGATGGCCTTTGTTATGTTGAGGTATATTCCCTCTATACTCATCACTGAGAGATTTTATCATAAACAGATTTGAATCTTGTCATATGCTTTTTCTGTATCTATTGAGAATACATTTCATGTGACACATCACGTTGATTGATTTGCATGTGTTGAATCATCCTTACACCAGTGGAATAAATCTCATGGATCATGGCATATGTCCTCTGTATTGTTAAATTAGGTTTGCTAATATTTTGGTGGAGACTTTTGCATCTACATTTATCATGGATCTTGGTCTGTAATTTTGCTCTCTTGTAATGTCCCTGTTTGGTTTTGGTATGAGGATGATTTGTCGGTGTTCAGTCGCTAAGTCATATCTGACTCTTTGTGACCCCATAGATTGCAGCACACCAGGCTCCTCTGTCCTCCACTATCTCCTGGAGTTTGCTCAGATTCATGGCTATTGAATCATTGATAATATCTAACCACCTCATCCTCTCTCACCCTTCTTCTCATTTTACCTTCAATCTTTGCTAACATCAGAGTCTTTTCCAATGAGCTGGCTCGTCACATCAGGTGGCCAAAATATTGGAGCTTCAGCTTCAGCATCAATACTTTCAATGAAAATCCAGGGTTGATCTTTAGGATTGACTTGTTTGATCTTGCAATCTAAGAGACTCTTAAGAAAAACACCAATACAGTATACGAACACATATATATATGGAATTTAGAAAGATGTTAATGATAACCTTGTATGCGAGACAGCAAAACAGACACAGATGTATAGAACAGACTTTTGGACTCTGTGGGAGAGGGAGAGGGTGAGATGATTTGAGAGAATGGCACTGAAACACGTATATTATCATGTAAGAAATGAATCGCCAGTCTAGGTTCAATACAGGATACAGGCTGCTTGGGGCTGGTGCACTTGGATGACCCAGAGAGATAATATGGGGAGGGAGGTGGGAGGGGGATTCAGGATTGGGAATTCATGTACACCTGTGGCAGATTCATGTCAATGTATGGCAAAACCAATACAGTATTGTAAAGTAAAATAAAGTAAAATTAAAAAAAAAAAAAGAATCTTCTCCAGCATCACAGTTAGAAAGCATTCATTCTGTGGCACTCAGCCTTCTTTAGGGTCAAACCTCACATCTGTATATGACTACTGCATGCTAACTGTCTAAAATTAAAACATCTCTAATGTGGTATTGAAAAATGATCAAGAATGGTATGAGAAAGAAACATTATGTGATAGCATTGCTTATAAATATAGAAGCAAAATTTTTAAACAAATTATCAGTAAACCAAGAAAAGTGTAAAGAATATGTTAATGAAATACACATAATTGTTTTTTCAAACTAATGTAAGAATAGCTTATAATTAGAAAATCAACAAATGTTATTTTTAATAGCAACAGATTAAGGATAAATAAAACCATATGATCACTTGAACAGACCAAAAAAAAAAAAAAACCACTCAGAAGAATAACCACTTCTTAAATATAGCATTTCTTGATAGATCAGGAATAGACTGGAACTTGGAACTGTCTCCATCTTTTCTAGTAGGATTTGCCAAAACATGAAAAATATCAATATCAAGTTTAGTTGTAAAACTTTATTTACTTCAAAATCAAGAATACTGAATGAATTTTCATTCTTACTCTTTCTTATTAACATTGAGGTTCTAGGAGTGGAGGGGGCAGGGAGGGAAGGGAGATGAGGCCTATGAAGGAAGAAAGAAAACTGCTACCACTGACTGTTTAACATCGTTGACCTAGAAAAGCAAAATGATACAGAAATATAGAAAAATGAATAACATTTGAGTGAATAAAATTTGTCCACATTTTCTGCATCTTATACACAACTCAATCACATTTATTATAGTGGCTATAAGTGTGTAGATGAGTCATTTTTTAAAAAGATTGCATTACTGGATCAGTCAAAAATATTAATTACTTATGGTATGAAACTAACAAATTATGTGGCAAATTTTATGTAGAACATCATATACACTGTTTGAAAGAAATTAAATAAAAACTAAATAAATGTAGAGATATCTCTTTTATGAAAAAGCAGACTCAACATTGATTGCAAAGCTTTCAGACCGTCCTTTACAGATCTGCATAACAACTTAATTCAGATGAAAAATCCAAATGTTTTTTTTTTCTTTTTTAACTAAATTTTTCCTAGTATAAACCTTCAATAGACAGGACATTTCTGAATTAATCAAAGGAGATATTTGATTTTTTGACATTTGATATTTGATACTTTCTTTAATTCAGTTCAGTCACTCAGTTGTGTCTGTCTCTTTGCAATGCCATGAACTGCAGCACACCAGGCCTCCCTGTCCATCACCAACTCCTGGAGTTCACACAAATTCATGTCCATTGAGTCGGTGATGCCATCCAACCATCTCATCCTCTATTATCCCCTTCTCCTGACCTCAATCTTTCCCAGCATTAAGGTCTTTTCAAATGAGTCAGCTCTTCGCATCAGGTGGCCAGAGTATTGGAGTTTCAACTTCAATATCACTCCTTCCAATGAACACCAAGGACTGATCTTCTATAGGAAGGACTGGTTGAATCTCCTTGCAATCCAAGGGACTCTCAAAGAGTCTTCTCCAAAACCACAGCTCAAAAGTGTCAACTCTTCAGCACTCAGCTTTCTTTACAGTCCAATGCTCACACCATACATGACAACTGGAAAAACAATAGCCTTGACCAGATGGACCTTTGTTGACAAAGTAATGTCTCTGCTTTTTAATATGCTGTCTAGGTTGGTCATAACTTTCCTTCCGAGGAGTAAGTGTCTTTTAATTTCATGGCTGCAATCACCACCTGCAGTGATTTTGGAGCCCAAAGAAGTAAAGTCAGCCACTGTTTCCACTGTTTCCCCATCTATTTGCCATGAAGTGATGGGACCAGATGCCATGATCTTAATTTTCTGAATGTTGAGCTTTAAATCAACTTTTGCACTCTCCTCTTTCACCTTCATTCAAGAGGCTCTTTAGTTCTTCACTTTCTGCCTTAAGGGTGGTGTCATCTGCATATCTGAGGTGATTGATATTTCTCCTGGCAATCTTGACTCCAGCTCGTGCTTCCTCCAGCCCAGCGTTTCTCATGATGTACTCTGCATGTAAGTTAAATAAGCATGGTGACAATATACAGCCTTGACGTCCTCCTTTTCCTATTTGGAACCAGTCTGTTGTTTTATGTCCTGTTCTACCTGTTGCTTCCTGACCTGATACAGGTTTCTCAACAGGCAGGTCAGGCGGTGTGGTATTCCCATCTCTTTCTTCATCATTTCTTACCAGGTATCAAAACTGATAAAGCATAGTAAAATCTTTTTGGTGGGTTAACTTCCGTAGTGGCTCAAATGGTAAAGAATTTGCCTGCAGTGCAGGAGACACAGGTTCAACCTATGGGTTGGAAAGATCCCCTGGAGAAGGTAATGAATGGCTACTCAATCTTCTTCACGCCTGGAGAATCCCATGGACAGACAAGCCTGGGGGCTACAGTCCACAGGGTCAGAAAGAGTTGGACAAGACTGAGTGACTGCAAAGCGATCCAGTATTAGATCAATAGACAAGTGGAAAGAGCAGAAAGTGATCACATAAATGGAAAAGTGGACTTCCATTCTGTTCCAGAGCTGGTATTTCAGTTAGTGAGGAGGGGCTAGACTTTAAATCAATTAGTTTTTCATTTGAAGGAAATGAAAATTGATTCCCGTTATATGCAAAGTTTTTGTATCAATAGTTGGATTCAGTATCGCACAATTTTTAAAAGACAATATGATCTATGAGGAAAATGAATAGATAAGTCAGAAAGAGAGAGCTTTTACTTGTAGATGCTTGTGGTATTTGACCCAGAATTACAATATGGAAGCTATGTAAAGCCTAATCATAAAGAGTAATTTGAAAAAATAGTGGAAATTGGAAGACAAAACTGTTGATACAAGGCAAACATTTTATATCCCCAGTAGATAATCATTTCTGGGGGAAAAGAACAGCAAAATAAATAAAACTCCCTCAAAAAAAAATGGAAGACAAAACTGTTGATACAAGGCAAACATTTTATATCCCCAGTAGATAATCATTTCTGGGGGAAAAGAACAGCAAAATAAATAAAACCCCCTCAAAAAAAAAAAAAAAAAAGAAGAGCAAAAGATCCTAAAAATACTAATTAATCAAAGAAACACAGATAAAGAGGAGCTTTTAAAATTATGTGTTTAATCTGTTAGTTTGTGAAATATTGGAAAGATTTACAGAGTGTATATTGTTTAGAGTTTGGCCATATTTCTATTTTTGTGCCTTACTGGTATGAAAGTAACTTGGTCTAAGTTTTCAAGAGTATGCTTGGCAACATTTTTCAAAATACAAAATGTGCATACCCTTTGACTAAGCAATTATATTTCTAAAATGTTTTCTAAAGGGGAAAAACAACAGCTTTCACAGGCATACACATTAGGTAGTTTATCACTACATTATTTACAATAATTAACATTTGAAAATAATATTCATCAATAGGATGCTGGTTTAATAAATTTTGAGATTATGCAAATGGCATACTATGCAAAATATTATGCATTTAAATAGTCATATAAATCAATATTATTGATACAGGAAATGTTTGCTTGTTGATTGAAAATAGATTAAAGAACTTACACTGGTTTCTCTGGATGATGAAATTTTATGGGCCTTATATTTTCTTCATTACAAACTTCTCTATTTTATTTAACAATGAGTATACCTACACATAAATAAGCGGAGAAAAACCAATCTTCAAAAAAACAAGAAGGAAAATAAATCCTCTAACACACATGCATGTTATTAGCAAATGAGTTTTCAGGAATGTAAAGGCTACTACTTATCAGATATTCTTTTATGTCAAGTGTGATTTTTCCCAAATCCTGAAAGATACGGCTTAGTTATATGCTCAAGTGTAAATACAAAGGAGTGCTGCAGTTATTATTCTGAATTTAGTTACCTCTGGCTCTCATCAATCCATACTCTTACATAACACGTGGGACTCCCCACCTTGAATCAATGTACCAGACCACCATGGACAAGTTTCGGTGGGGGGTCTTAGAACCTTTTGAAGGTGTAAGCAAAATTGCATTTGCAGAAGAATTTTGGGGGTAAGAATCTACACTTTCTATCACATCAATGTTCTTTTAAATAATCTCAAAAGATAAAGGACCCCTGCCTTCGAGAGAATATGGATTCACATAGGATCGTTACCTCATGATGTTAGTCCAGCCAAAACTCATTTTATTCCTCTCCACAAGGTTTGCATTTTTTATAAATTCAAGTTTAGTGGCAGTCCCTCATCAAGCAAGTCTATAGGCATCATTTTTCCAATAGCGTTTGCTCACTCCCTGTCTCTGTGTTACCAAAATTACCACGTTTTGGTAATTTATTTAGAACGTTTTCACTATTATCATATTTGTATGGCGATCTGTGATCAAACTTTCAAGTTACTATTGCAATTGTTAGAGGCTCCAAGAACCACACCCATTTAAGATGGCGAACTTAATAGATACATGTGAATGTTCTGACTGCTCCACTGATTAGGCACTCCCCCAACTTTCTCCCTATCCTTGAGCTTCTCTAGTCCCTGATAATAATATTGAAGACCAAGTGTTCAAGAGAAAGGAAGAGTCATAAATCTCTCATTTTAAGTCAAAGGCTAGAAATAACTAAGCTTAGTGAGAAAGGCATTTCAAAAGCAGAGATAGGCTGAAAGCTAAGCCTCTTATGCTAAACAGTCAAGTTGGGAAGGCTAAGGAAAAGTTATTGAAGAAAATTAAGAGGGCTACTGCAGTGAAAACACAAATGATAAGTGAAACGGCCTTACTTACGATACGGAGAAAGTCTGAGTGGTCTAGATAGAAGCTCAAACCAGCTGCACTCACTTAAATAAAAGCCCAATCGAGAGTAAGGTCCTAATTCTGTTCTATTCTATCTTAAGAGAAGTGAGAAAGCTGTAGAAGAAAAGTCTGAAGCTAACAGAGCTTTAATCATGACCTTTAAGGAAAGAAGTCATCTCCGAAATGTAAAACGGCAAGGTGAAGCAGCAAGGGCTGATGTAGAAGCTGCAGCAAGTTATCCAAAAGATCATTAATAAAGGTGGCAACACTAAACAGATTTTCAATGGAGATTAAATAGTCTTAGGTTGGAAGACGAAATCATCTAAGACTCTCATAGCTAAAGAGGAAAGGTTAATGGCTAGCTTCAAAGGACTGGCTGACTCTCTTATTAGAGGCTAATGGACTGATGAAGTTGAAGCCAATGCTCCCAAAATCCTAGGGCTCAGAATTATGGTAAAGTCTACTCTGCCTGTGCTGTATAAATGGAAGGACAAAGCCTGGGTACCAGCGCATGTGCTGACAGCAGTTAAATGAATATTCTAAGCCCACTGTTGAGACCTACCTACTGTAAAGAAAAAAGGTTCCTTTCAAAATAGTACTGTTCACTGATGATGCTCCTGGTCACCCTAGAGCTCTGATGGAAACATACAATACAATTAATTTTGTTTTCGTGTCTGCTCACACAGCAGACTTCTCTGGGGGCTCAGAGAGTAAAGACTCTGCCTGCAATGCAGGAGACCCGGTTCAATCCCTGTGTGGGGAAGATCCCCTGGAGAAGGGAATGGCAACCCACTTCAGCAGTCTTGCTTGGAGAATTCCATGGACAGAGGGCTACGGTTCATAGGGTCACAAAGAGTTGGACATGACTGAGCAACTAACACTTTCATTTCACGCTTTCACACAGCATCTATTCTGCAGCCCATGAATCAAAGATTAATTTTGACTTTCAACTCTCATTATTTAAAAATATATATTGTAAGGTTATAGACCCAATAGTGCATTTTTCTCGTGGATCTGAGTAGAATCCATTGGAAACCTTCTGGAAAGGACTTCCCATTCTAGATGCCATAAGAACATTCACAGTTCAAGGGAAGAGATCAAAATATCAACATCAACCACAGTTTGGAAGAAATTGATTCCAATCCCGGTGGATGACTTTGAGGGGGTCAAGACTTCAGTGGAGGAAGTAACTACAAATGTAGTGGAAATGTCAAGAGACCCAGAATTAGAAGTGGAGACTAAAGGTGTAACTGAATTCCTGCCATGAATTTATTTCATGATAAAACTTGAGTATAAAAACATGAATGAATAAGAAGCTGCTTCCAATGAGTGAGCACAAAAAACTGATTTCTTGAGATGGAATCTACTCCTGATAAAAAAAAAATTTTCAAGGTTGTTGAAATGACAACAAAGGACTTAGTATACTATGTAATCTTAGTTGATAAAGCAGGGGCAGGGTTTGAGACGATTGACTCCAATTTTGAAAGTTCTACTCTCAAATTAGCACTGAAGGCTACAGAAGAAATGTGCATGAAAGGAAAAGTCAATCAATGCAGCAAACTTCATTGTTATCTTATTTTTAAAAAATTGTTACAGTGATCCCAAACTTCAGCCACCACCACCCTGATCAGCCATCAACATAGAGACAAGACTTTCCACCAGAAAAAATATTGGTGTGTGCCAAGTCCCTTCAGTCATGTCAGACTCTTTGCGACCCCATGGACTGTAGGGCTCTGTCCATGGGATTCTCTGGGCAAGAATACTGGAGTGGGTTGCCATGCCCTTCTTCAGGGGATCTTCCCGACTCAGGGATTGAAACTGAATCTCCTGTGGCTTTTTCACTGCAGGCAAATTCTTACTGCTGAGCCACCAGAGACTTCCCTAAAGACTCAAATAATGATTAGCATCTTTTAGGAGTAAAGCATTTTTAAAATTAAGGTATGTACTTTTTTTTAGATTTAATACTATTGTACACTTAATAGACTATAGTATAGTGTAAATACAACTTTTATATGCACTGAAACTAGCCCCTCCCCCAAAAATGTATGTGATTTATTTTATAGTGATATCTGCTTTACCGTGGTGACCTAGAACCATGCCTGCAATATCTCCAGGATATCCTTGTATCTGCTTACCACAGAAGGCAATTTGTTGTCCCCATTTTTATGCCACCCTGTCTTGCCACCTCTGGCCTCTGATCTCTATAACCTTTGAAAGCATTCTATCTTAAAAAAATAAATAAATAAGGACTTCTCTGATGATCCAGTAGTTAAGAATCTACCTTCCAATGCAAGGGATGTGGGCTGGATCCCCAGTCAAGGGAACTAAGATCCTACATGCCTTGGGGAAACTAAACCTAGCTGCTGCAACTAGAAGGAAGCCCACACCCCACAGCTAAGACCTGATGCAGCCAAAAATAAAGAAATGGTTGTTTTTTTAGTCACTAAATTGTGCTGGACTCTGCAACCCCATGGATCCCAACAAGTCAGGCTCCTCTGTCCATGGGATTTCCCAGGCGAGAATATTGGAATGGGTTGCCAGTTCTTTCTCCAGGGGATCTTCCCAATCCAGAGACAGAACCCATGTCTCCTGTATTGGCAGGTGGGTTCTTTACCACTGAGCCACCAGGGAAGGCCCAAATAAATAAATACATTTTTTTTTAGAAAATATTTATTTTAAAAATGGATACATTTAAACTGCACAACATGGTGACTTGATAGACATAGATGTGGTGAGAGTTTTCTCTGAGAATTACGGGCAGCTGCTCAGGGAAGCTGCTCCTGCGACTGTACTGGGGACCTGTGTCTACATAGCGGTGCCCAGGCGTGGCTTCCTGAAGACTGCTTACTGAGTCCCACGCATGTCTATATGACCAGGCCTTGACTGGTGAGGACACCAAATGGGCCAACATCTCCTGATGTTTCCATCTTTACTTTTGCTCTGTCACCAACCATCTGGTTACATCCTGGGATATTCCAGCTCAGTCCTAGCACCAACCACCCACAGTCAGTGCAGACTCCACATAGCCTCTAGTGGGAGAGCCTAGCCCAGAGACCCATAGGGCAAGACCTGGGAAAACCCCAAATGTAGACTTTCCATGCCCTCTCCTCATGGAATCAGGGTGCATCATACTCCCCAACTCCCTCATATTGATGCGCTCACCAGCCACCAAGATCACCGAGCCAGTGTCCAGAGTTTTGACTGCAGTTTTATTGAATAGATTTGTTGCTTTTAGTCGCTAAGTCGTGTCTGACTCTTTGTGACCGCATGGACTGCAGCAGGCCAGGATTCCTTGTCCTTCACTATCTCCCAGGGTTTCCTCACACTCACGTCCATTGAGTCAAATATATTTGAATTATTAAATCATTGGCCATGAGATCGAACTCAGTCTCCTGTCTCTCTCCTCTCTGGAGGTTGGGTTGTCTCAAAGATCAACCCTCTAATTATGTGGTTGGTGTTCTGGTAACTGGTTTTAAAACTGAGCAGGACCCTGTGGGGTTCCTGGGCACGGAAGCCTTTCTGTGTCGCCCATTTCTTGTTTGGGCTTCCTCAGTGGCTCAGCAGTAAAGAATTTGCCTGCAGGGTAAGAGAAGCAGGTTCGATCCCTGGGTCAGGAAGATCCCCAGGAGAAAGAAATGGCAATCCACTCCAGTGGAAATCCCACAGACAGAGGAGCCTGGTGGGCTACAGTCCATGGGGTCGCAAAAAGAGTCAGACATGACTTAGTGACTAAACAACAACAAAAATGGGAAATACATAACAATATCCTTGAGGTTTTCCGTAGAACTAAACCCCCTATCCTCCCCTCAATGGAAGATGCTAACTACTTGACGAAACAATCTTCAGAGATCAGAAGACCACCTGAGGCCAAATTAAAGGAATGCAGTGCCCCCTCAACCCCGCCCCAGCCCCCAGACACATATCTGATTCTTATCAGCAATCCTGCTCTTGAAACATTGCTATGAAACTCCTCACCAAATTCCCCTGAGTTGGGATAGTCAGTTTCAAAGGCAAGGGCCCACTCCTGTGTTCCCATTCACCTGGTAAAGCAGTAAGACTATTCTTTTCTACTTCATCCCAAACTGTCTCTGAGAGTCCATTCGGCACCAGAACAGTGAGACCATGGTTTCAGCACCAGCTTCCATCCTCTCTAAGGACCCACCACCAACCTTCACCAACAGGAGTCACTTCATCAGCATAAACTCAGATTTGATCTGAGGAGCTGATGAATAACAAAAACACTCCTATTACCAAGGGTTTCAGAAGCTCCAGGCCAGCAATCGGGGACAAAGACATACAAATTCGTCATTGTACAACAATCTCCTTCTTTCCATATAACTTCTTCATTTTCCATTTTAATTCCCCTCCTTGATCTCTTCTTTTTTCTTCCTTTAGTCCCCAGTGAACTGTTCCTTTGACTTTGTGGTTACTCAAATTTCAAACTCAGATTTCAAATGTTGCCCATCCTTTGCCCCATGAGGAGAAACATGTAAAAGGACCATAGAAATGTATAGACAACTACATAAAACACCAACAGTTGAGATTATCTATAGAAGAAGGTTATTCTGGTAATTAAATGCAGGTACAAAGAAAGATGATTTGGTAGCTTTTAACCTCCACTGTAACTCTCTTAGATCTGTATAATACACACACCTACAAATAGATGCACATATATAGGCACACATATATACATATTACATGCCTACATGTATGGATGTGACAGTTGGACTATAAAGAAAGCTGAGCACCAAAGAATTGATGCTTTTGAACTGTGGTGTTGGATAAGACTCTTGGGAGTCCCTTGGACAGCAAGAAGATCCAACCAGTCCATTCTGAAGGAAATCATTCCTGAATATTCGTTGGAAGAACTGATGCTGAAGCTGAAACTCTATTACTTTGACAACCTGATGCGAGGAACTGACTCATCTGAAAAGACCCTGATGCTGGGGAAGATTGAATGCAGTAGGAGAAGGGGATGACAGAGGATGAGATGGTTGGATGGCATCAGCGACTCAATGGACATGAGTTGAAGAAAACTCCAAGAGTTGTTGATGGACAGGGAGGCCTGGTATGCTGCAGTCCATGGTGTCGCAAAGAGTCGGAAACAACTGAGTGAACTGAACTGAATATACATATTACATTACACATAAGTTGGAAAAGAGAAATGAAAGAGGAATTCCTACGGTGAGCAATTTGGGGAAGAGAGATGAGATGCCAACAGTGTTGAAATAAAAACACTGCACAGATTCCTGCTCCTTACGAGCTTATGTTTCCATCAGGATTTCTCCAGCAGCCAGTGTTCTTTTTGGCATTGTCTTCTAGAATACAAAAACTTCAGAGAACAGAAAAACCCTCCAGATAGATTTAGGCAAAACAAGCAAAATGTAACCCATGAAACAGCAAAGCATCTTTTGGGGCTAAGATAGGAAGAGTTTCAGGTAGGATTTGGGAAAGGGAGGCTTGCTATAAATGATTCTGTATCACTTGTTTCCCCCCTCCCCAAACCCAGAACCGTAAATGTAAAATGATATCTCAGTCCAAATGTATTGTCTGTGCTAAGGAGGCTGAAAACTCCTAAACTTACCCAAGCAGAAAAGGAAACTCAGTCCAACTATGCTTGGATCAGATATATGTCAAGAGCAGCATTTTCTCTCTGTAATTCTCAGAGGTTCGTATCAGAAGCCCTGTTGCTTTTCTTTTCCTTGACCTCATCCACTTCTGGGCATGTGCATGCTGGAAGAGAGAATGGTCTGGTCAGAGGCCTAAAATGGTACACAATTCTGTCATGAGTTCATCCTATATCAACCAAGAGCTGCAGAAGAAATGGCTTGGAGGAAAAAACCTAGAAAAAAACAGCTTTTAAAAAAAATCTTTGCCATGTAGCTTTGGAGCCACCAGATGGCGATGTTACAGACCAGCACTTCGAGTCTCCAGGTACAGTGGAAGTGGGAGAAAGGGAAAGATGTTCAAATAAAGAGAACCCTGGAGTGTTCACTGTCTGGATCTCTAACTGGAAAACCAGATGCAGTGCAAAGAGCAACAGCATCTTAAAGGCGGATAACTTTCCTTCCAAGCAAAGTTCATTCTGAAACAGCAGGGAGCTACAAAGCAGTTTCCGTGGGGTTAGATTAGTTTGACCTCACCAGTCACATCACCTGTGAATACTGTGTTCAGAGAGCCAAGGTTTACTTAATGACTCCAGAGAAAAAGACAATACCCAATGAAACTAGTGAAACCAGTCACAGACATTCAAGAGCTTCATATCCCCACTTGTTGTTCGGTTGTGTCTGACTCTTGCTATCCCATGGACAGCAGCACACCAGCCTCCTTTGCTCTTCACTATCAGAGTTTGCTCAGATTCATATTCATTGAGTCAGTGATGCTATCTAACCGTCTCATCCTCTGTCCCCACTTCTCTGTTTCCTTGCAATCTTTCCCAGCGTCAGGGTCTTTTCAAATGAGTTGGTTCTTCCCATCAGATGGCCAAAGTATTGGAGCTTCAGCTTCAGCCTCAGTCCTTCCAGTGAATATTCGGGACTGACTTCCTTTCGGATTGTCTGGCTAGATCTTCTTGCTGTCCAAGGGACTCTCAAGAGTCTTTTCCAAAACCACAATTCAGAAACATCAGTTCTTTAGTGCCCAGCCTTCTTTATGGTCCATCTCTCACATCCATACATGACTACTAGAAAAACCATAGCTTCAACCATATGGACCTTTGTTGGCCAAGTGATGTCTCTGATTTTTATTATGCTGTCTAGGTTTGTCCTATCACCACTGTCCTCTGTTTAATTCTTCTCATTCTCTGGACCTCCAGTCGCCTCTCACTGCAGCCACCTTCACAGTGTCAACACTCGGGCACCCTCACATTTTAAAATGCACAGTTTGCAGAATTACCAATAACCATAGTGGCCAACCAAAGAACGCTTTCATTGATTTCCTGTGTTGTAAATTGATCCAGATAATTTCTGTGGCTTAAGGGGTTCATTAGCTCACTAATTTGAAATAATCTGAACATAAGCTGAGTTAAAGTTTTCTCTTGCCCTGTGTCCAGACTCATTTAACTCAATTTCTTGGAGCATAGTGCAAAGGAAGTCAAGGCTCAATGTATACTTGATTTTATCATGCTTCACTGACATGCATCTTGCTCTCAGCCCGGGTAGTCTGTCTAGGCTTAAGGTCAGAAGAGGAAGTTAAAGAGCAGGGACAGAAAGGAGAGTGTAAATGGAGACATACAAATATATTCTAATTCCTGAGGCAAGAAGAGAAAATTCCAAATCCGATGTCAAGTTTTCGCTTGAGATAAGATGGAGAAAGGGGCTTCCCAGGTGGCTCAGTGGTAAAGAATTTGCCTGCCAATGCGTGAGACACAGGTTCAATTGCTGGGTTGGGAAGATCCCCTAAGAAGGAAATGGCAACCTACTCCAATACTCTTGCCTGGGAAATCCTGTGGACAGGAGCCTGGTGGGCTACAGTCTAGAGAGTCACAAAGAGTTGGAACAACTGAGTGACTAAAGAACAACAAAGATGGAGAAAACACACAGTATCACTTTCCTTGAATGCAGTTCTATCACCTGTACAGAGTGCACAGCGCATCCTTTTGAAGACTCTAAAGGGTAAAGAGTGGTAGGAAGGTTGGTGAACATGAAAATTTCAAGAACCACCAAACTGAATGGAAGTCTCACATTTTAATCCCTTCTCCCCCTAGAGTGGATGCACAGTACCATAAAATACGAAAGTGGGTCCTGACCTATGAATAGAAAGCACATCAAGGGAAACCTGGGAAAGCAGGAAAACCATCCCTACACAGATGAAGAGATTTTCTATGCAGAAAACCTCAAGAAGTCAACAGAAACGACAAAAAGCTTCTAGAAATAGTGAATTTAGCAAAGTCACAGGATATAAGGTAGCACACAAAAATCTTATTTCTATATAGTAGCAATAAAAAAGTTGGAAACAGAAAATTTTAAATAAACATTGCTAACAATAGCTTTCAAAACTATCAAATACGTTGACACAAAGCTCACAAAACCTGTACTCCATGCTGAACACTATAAAATGCCGATGAAAGAAATCAAAGAGGATCTAAATAAATGGAGAGTAATGCTGCAGAGAAGAACCAATTCTGACTTCATGTTGGAACTATGTCTTTGACTTGCTTTTTGTAGCTGCTGTGATTATAACCATACACAATGGCCTGCCTCTGAGGACCCTGCCTTTCTGCCTGACTGTTAAAGTACCTTTGTTCAGAACTCTGTCCACCTGTAGATGGCAGGAAGGAAGAAGTGAACACATAACTTACCTGAGACTTGCCTTCTAGGAGATACTTGCAGAGTTAATGACCTTTTAATTTTGCTTCTTCACCTCCCCACATCTCTGACCTATAAAAAGCCTGGCATCCAGACCCCGATAATATGGTTATTTTTATGGTTAGCCTGTCATTTTCTTAGTCAGCTGGTTTTCTGAATAAAACTGTATTCCTTGCTTCAACACCTTGTCTCTGATCTCTAATTCATTGGCCGCCATGTGGCGAGCAGAGTGAACTTAGACTCAGTAACAGTAATACAATCCACACGCAGTAGAAGATAATCCGGTGAAGGTGGCAATCTCAAATTCACTTGTGGACAAGCCAATGGCAATAGTGAAAAACCAACAACTCAACTGAAAATGAACAAAAACTTGAATAGATACTTCACCAAAGAGGACACATGAAGGTAAAGCAAAACACATATGCTCACATAGGAAAATCAATAACACCCAAAGATGGTCACAGCCCAAATGCAAGTTAAACCATATGTGGTAACTCTTCTCACCTACTGCTGCTGCTGCTAAGTCGCTTCAGTCGTGTCCGACTCTGTGCGACCCCACAGACGGCAGCCCACCAGGCTCCCCTGTCCCTGGGATTCTCCAGGCAAGAACACTGGAGTGGGTTGCCCTTTCCTTCTCCAATGAGTGAAAGTGAGGTTGCTCAGTCAAGTCCGACTCTTCACGACCCCATGGACTGCAGCCCACCAGGCACCGCCGTCCCTGGGATTCTCCAGGCAAGAACACTGAAGTGGGTTGCCATTTCCTCCTCCAGTGCATGAAAGTGAAAAGGGAAAGTGAAGTCGCTCAAATAAAACATACCGGTAATGCCAAGTGCTAGTGAGGACCCAGAGCAGCTGGTGCTCTCGCACTCTGCTAGTGGGAATGCACAATAGTACAACCACTCTCGAAAAGTTTGCAAGTTTTTATAAAATAAAACGTATACTTAACAGAGGACCCAGAAATCCTACTTCTGCGTATTTTACCTTAGAGACGTGAAAATTCACATTCACATCAGAAGCTGTATGTCAAACGTTTCTAGCCGCTGTATTTATAAGTGTCGGATCTGGAGACAATCCAAGTGTCTTTCAATGAGTGAATGGCTAAGCAAGTTGTGATCCATCTATGCACTGGAATGCCACTCAGCAATGGAAAGGAGCAAACTATTGACACGTAACCACTTGGATGGATCTCAAAGGTGTTATGTGGCGTGAAAGAAGCCTGTCTCAAAAGGTTATATAGTGCATAATGCTGCTTAGATGACATTCTCAAAAAAACCAATCTGTAGTGACTGAGGATACATTAGCATTTGCCAAGAGTTGGGGGTGGAGGAGGTAGGAAGAGGTTCACAGTGGAGTCTTTTGGGGAGATGAAACTGTTCTGCACTCTGTCATTACAATAATCTGTAAATGTGGCAATATTCATAGAAGTACATACTCCTCAGATGATTCAGTTTTCATGTATGTTAGTTTAATATTTAAATGACTGATTTTATATCAATTCTCTCATTTAACCCATGTTGTTCAGTTACTAAGTCACGTCCGACTTTTTGCAACCTCATAGACTGCAGTATGCCAGATTCCCCTGTCCTTCAGTATCTCCCAGAGTTTGCTCAAATTCATGTCCACCGAGTCAGTGATGCCATCTGACCATCTCATCCTCTGCTGCCTTCTTCTGCTTTGGCCTTCAATTTTTTTCAGCATCGGAGTCTTTCCCAATGAGTTCCTTCTTCGTATCGGGAGGCCAAAGCACTGGAGCTTCAGCTTCAGCATCAGTCCTTCCAATGAATATTCAGGGTTGATTTCCTTTAGGACTGAGTGATTTGATCTCCTTGCAGCCCAGGGGATTTAAGCCATACAACTATCCAGTTGGTTCAGTTATATTGCTCTCATGTTAAACATGAGAAATGGACATTTAGAACATTCAAGAAGATAGCTAGTCAGCTGAGGGATAAAAGCTTGAAAAGACAGTTGTCTGCTTTCAGAGACTATATATGCTATAGCTTTCATGTCACTTAAAGGAGATAGGTTAATGCCACTTAAAATATATACTGTCTAATCACTTTTAAAACTATATTTAGAACATGAAGTGTATCTATTAAATTAGCCCTAGTAGGACTTCTACTTGGAAATGCATTATTAGCTATTGATTAGCTTTTTTGCATCGTTTTAGAAAGTCTTGCCCTAAATCCTACAATTCAGGTCTCTATCTAATTCTGATCGACCCTACCTTTGTGTGTCATACGTGGATAAGGCTTTTATTTTATTATATACCTTCCACAGATGAAAGGCTTCATTTCGGAGGTCATTCTATCTCAGCTCAGTTCTTACTCAGGCCCTAATTAAACATGGCATTGCTACTTAAACAATCTGGTTTAAGAACAAGATGTGATGGTGGCTCAGTCCCTTGAAGTTAAAACATTACTAGGCATGCAGGCAGTCAAGTCATAGTAATTCATGTCTGTGTGTGCCACAGCCCAGAGAGGACTACCCTAGTTCTCTCCTCCAAAGGAAATTAATAATATATATATATATCTAATTCCTACCATCATTTTGCCCTATGTCATTCATGCCAGAAAAATAAGTCTGACCTTAAAGCAAATAACTATAACATCTTCTACAAAATGCGTGATCATCTTTGCCACTTGACATGCTCACCAGGCACTGGATCTGGCATTCCCTGACCAGGAATTGAAATTGTCTAAAGAGAAAGCACATCTAACCTTCAGATAATAAATCGTATATATGCCATAATACTTGTCAGTGTTGAGTCCCCATCTGACTCGCCCATAAGGTAAAAGAAGAAGAGCAAGGAGGTTTGATATAAGAATATAGGTGAGGAGATTTGTTAAAATATACTAATTGTTCCTAACGTACAACCCAGTGAGTACAAAGTACCAGGCATGTGTACAGATGAACTTGTAAATATAGCAGACTAAACACTCAATTTCTTTCACTCCGCAGCTTTCCTTCTATTTAAGAGTGGATGAACATAGGAGATTCATCAAAGATGACTCCTCTGAACTACAATACGAACTTTTTGAAGAAAGAAAATAAGCAGTACTTATTTTTCCAGCATTTATTGTAGACCATAAACACAGTAGGTGTTCCACAAATGTGGAGGGAAGAGAAAGGTAGAGAGAGAAGGGGAACAGGGAGAAAAGAAGTAAGAGAAGAGAGATCGCTGTCCAGGAGGTGGGTTATTGCCTGATTTGCAGAATGACTGAGCTTATAAAGAACAGAAGAGATTCTCCCAGAAGGCACTGGTAGTGTCTATAATGGATGCTCATCTTCTCACTTTTCCAAGGAAGGAGGTAAATGTGTAAACTTTCACATTTACAAGGAGCTCTGAGACACTGGTAAATGCTTCTCACTTTACCAAGGAAGGAGGTATAGGAATCCTCTCACATTCACCAGGAGTTCTAAGACACTGGTAAATGTTTCACCAACTAACTGCCTCCTAGCCTCTGGCAGGAATTTAAGTGAAAATAAACCCACATCCCACCATGCCAACCTCTATGATTTCCTGGTCTGGTCTGCCAGCTAGCTGGGTGAATAACACAGTCTCCATGGAAATTTTTCGCTATTTTCGTTTCTTTTCTGCACATCCCAAAACAATGATGATAATAATGGTTAATATCAACAAGCTTGTTGCTATGATAGCAGGGTCGTTTGGGCACCTACCACAGACACAAGCACTGTGCCTTCTCTACAAGTTGTATCAGAGATAACGGAAATTCAGGCACAATGTATGTTTCCATGAAATCAGAGTCACGTGCTTTTTTACTAGTCAACACAAAGAAATCTTCTTTCCAGGCTCGAGAGAAGCAGTTTCATGTGGAAGGAGAGCAAGACGCCTGGAGAAGGTAGAATATTGACCTCTGATTTGTTGTTGTGTGACCCTAGCTAAGAACTCCCCAGGTCAGGGCCCCAGTGTCCTAATCTATAAAATGAGATTTTTGATGGAGAGCAGAGCTTCTCAAGGGGCTTCCCTGGTACCTCAGCTAGAATCTGCCTGCAATGTAAGAACCCTCAGTTTGATTGCTGGGTCTAGAAGTTCCCCTAGAGAAAGGATAAGCTACCCACTCCAGTATTCTTGGGCTTCCCCACTTGCAATTCAGGAGACCTGGGTTCCATCCCTAGGTTGGGAAGATCCCCTGGAGGAGAGCATGGCAACCCACTCCAGTATTCTTGCCTGGAGAATCCCCATGGACTGAGGAGCCTGGCAGGCTACAGACCATGGGGTCACAAAGAGTTGGATACAACTGAGTGACTAAGTACAGCACGGAATTCTCAAATGTTCACGTGCATATGAATCCCTTGGGGTCTTGTTCAAAGGCGTGCTCTGATTCAGTGCGTCCATAATGGGAAGTCTACATTTCTTGGGATTCTTGTGATAGCAGTGCTGCTCTTTCTGCAGCTGCATTTTTGGTAGCAAGGATTCAGACAATCTACAAGATAATGTTTCACTCTAAAGTTCTGAACTCAGGAAAAGCTTGTCTGCAATCTGTATAAAGTCTTGGGTTACAGTTTCATAAACTATACCCACAGCAAGAGCCAGGAGGGAGGGGTGTGTCTCCTTCCAGAGCCTATGAGTCAATGGATCCCATAAGTCAGTGGATCCTATGAGTGAAAGATGCAGAGATTTGGTGCCAACTAACCTTCAACCGGTGGCTCTAGAAGTAAAGAAGTTGCCTGCCAACCAGGAGACTCAAGAGATGCAGGTTCAATTCCTGGGTCAGGAAGATTCCCTGGAGTAGGAAATGGCACCCCACTCCAGTATGCCTGCCTGGGAAATCCACGGACAGAGGAGCCTGGAAAGCTACAGTCCATGGGGCTACAAAAAGTCGGACAGGACTGAGCGTCTGAGCGCTAACTAATGTTCCAGGGCAAAAGTCATTGGAGAGAAAGGAGTTCTGAGAATGTCCTGGAGTCTGCATCACTTCCAGTGATTTCCAGCCACATTCCCTGATGTGAAAATGCAGCACATTTTGAGTCCTGTTTCATTCTATAATCCTCCTATTCTTCCTGCTTCCCGCCCACGCTGCCACACAAACTGATTTTGGGGGAAACATCCCTGTGAGGCAAACAGAGCTCAGAGCAGGGCTGAGGCTGGGGGACTGTCAAGACAGGAACAGCTCAAACTCAGGTTTCTTTTTTCTTCAAATCTCAGCCTGTTCTAACATTTGAGAGACTGCAGCTCATTAAGAAAGCAAGAGGAAATTCTGAGCAGTATCCCTCGCTCAGTCCCCGTGCCTTTCCAAATTGTAAGATAATACCCACTTTACAACAGGAGAAGCACATGAGTCAAAAATAACAACAACAACAACAAAAGGAACCGAGGAACCTGGATTCAAGAATATTCCTGAATCGTAAAACCAGTCATGCTAGCTTATTATGTGTTTTAGGAACTAATGAGAAATCAGTTGATCTCTAATCTTAGAAAATAACATCGCCTATCTTGCTTTAATATGTTTGAGCTTTGACTGACATTTCATTTGTTCAGGAGGATGTTTTGTTTGTTTGTTTGCTCTCTCCTGTCAAGAGACTGGCAAAGTTGTGTGTGATCAGCTTTTTCATTCCACCTGGCAAGGAATGTTAGACACTAACTACAGTGCCTCTGTCACGGATTTGAATACAGAGCATATGGATATAGGGCAATAAAACAGGAAGTTCTTAATGAGCCACCTTAGCCCCTATGTATGACCTGTTTGAATGTTGTTCAACTCTGTCTAACGCCTCCACAGCTCTCCACTGGCATTTGCAAGGGGAAAGAAGTTAAGCAACAGCTCATCATCTTTCTGAGTCTGCAAATACCATTCCCAGGTGAGGTGCCTCCATTTCCCGCTCTGGAAAAGGGTGATGGGAATGACCTACCTTGTTTAATCAGTGTTTATAGTACTTGATTAGCCCCTCAGGCCACTGCAGCTAGGTTTAGCTAAGAATGGAAAGTCCTCTACACGGAGCTCTTACCTCCCAGGCTTTTGGGAGAGATTCCGTGAGCAGCTGACTGTAGCAAAGTGACTTTCCTTTCCATCCTCCCTGGGTTGATGGAAAATATGGAACCAGGGGAGGGAGTTAGAAATGAGAGCCACCATTCCAGGGGGCTCCCAGGAGAGCAGAAAAGGGAAATTGGGCCAAACAAAAGAATGTATATTTTTAACTTGTAAATAGGCCAGTAACATTGTATTCAGTCTTTAAAAAGCGCTCTGGCATGAATCTGTCCACTAGCATCCTCCTTGGCCTGGCCCTTTCCACATCTCTTAATGCATGTTAATTAATAAACATTAAAACTACTTAGGAGGCTTCATTAGGTAATGACTCTGCATTTGGAAGGAATTAAATATATAAGTGAATACTCTGATTGTTTAAATGATTATGGCTACTTAACTCTAATCACATGGGTACTTCAGGGAAGGTTTTATGTTCCATCTTGCCCCCCTACTCCCAGTAAAAATATCTTGGTAAATATTGCTGTTCTTCTAGACCCTTGGTGTGTAGATAAACTAAGCCCTCAGCTTTCTCACTTGGAAGCCAACAATTAAATCTTTCTAGCACTTAGATTCGGTGAGTGTTAAGTCACTGCCTCCCCTTTAGAAATTACAAATCAAAAACTCATTCATTTATTCTTTTTCCCCACAAGAAACACTTATGAATTATTAAATGTCAAGGATTGAGCCATGTATATAGCATACATGGGTGATCACTACCAAATAATTCCCCTCTCTTGGGGATTACAGTCTTCTGGGAAGATGAAAGTCAAACAATGAAACAAATAAATCTTAATTAGCCTCTGTACTTAGTCGCCTTTCTGTAAAACTCAAGATCAGGGTACTTAATGGGTTCTGTGAAAGTAGCATTTGACCTGAGGACTGAAGGATAGGGGCCCTGCTATCAGAGGGAACAGCATGTACAAAGCCCTGTGATGGGAGAGGTTACAGTGTGCTAATGGAATTGTGACAAAGCTGAGTCTAACTGTTGTACAGATGTGCTAATTGTACTAACGAGCACCGCAGAAGTGAGAGGAGAGATGAGGTAGTCAGGGAAGTCTTCCTGGAGAGAAGAGGACTTGGGGCTAAACTTCAGAGAGTGAAGAGTTTAGAAAGGAAAAGATATTTCTGGCACAGCAAAAACAAAGGTAGGGAAGCATGATACCTTAAAACATTTTCTCTCCTTTTTATTACCCTTTTTTCAATTTATGTGTGTGTGAACTTGTTCATTTGAAAAACAAAGATATATACATTGCTATTTTTTAATTGAATTTATAAAGAGAAAGACTGAAAATAAAAAGGGTCCCTTCTTCTTATATAAATATTAACTTAAAACAGATTACAGACTTAAATGTAAATGGTAAAACTATAAAACTTTTAGAAAAAAAATAGAACAATTTCAGGACCTAGAGCTGGGTAAAGAGTTCCTAGACTTGACACTGAAAACAATCTGTAAAAGGAAAAACTGATAAACTGAACCTCATCAAAATTAAAAGATTTTATTCTGAAAAAGTCCCTGTGAAGGGTATGAACAGACAAGCTAGAGACTTGGAGAAAATATTTGCAAACCAAATATCTAACAAAGCACTCATATCTGGAACATATAGAGGACTCTCAAGATTCAACAGCATAAAAAAAAAATAGAAGATGAACAGAAGATAGGAAGAGATATTTGTTGAAGAGGAAATGCATATACCAAATAAGCACATGAAAAGATGCTTTACATTATCCATCAAGGTAATGTAAATTAAAAACCATGTATAGTAAAAAAAAAAAAAATACCTATCAGAATAGTTAAAAATGTGACAGTACCAAATGGTGACAAGAATGTAGAGAGGCAGTATCATTTTTATATCACTGGTGGGAGTATAAAATGTCATAGCGACTCCGGAAAACAGTTTGGCAGTTTCTTATAAAATTAAACACTTAATTACTAAATGTCCCAGCAATGGCCTTCTTAAGGTTTTATCCCAGAGAAATGAAAAGATACTCGCATAAAAACCTATGCCTGTCTGTTTCTGCCAGCTTTACTTAGAAAAGCCAAGAACTTGAAAGCTACTCAGACATCCTTCAACCACTGAATGGTTAAACCGTGATACATACTCACATGGAATATCATTCAGATGTTGAAAGTAACTATATTTAATGCTTACAAGATTATTTTTATTTCAGTCTTATTACAGTTGATTTACAGTGTTGTGTTAGCTTCAGACGTACAGTAAAGTGGTTCAGTTATACATATACATATATTCATTCTTTTTTAGATTCTTTTCTCATATAGGTCGTCACACAACAGTGAGCAGAGTTCCCTGTGCTGCACAGTAGGTCCTTGTTGGTTATCTGTCTTAAATGTAGTAGTGTGTTTGAATGTTCATCCCAGGCTAGTGATTTATCCCTCTCCACGTTTCCCCTTCAGTAACCAGGTTTGTTTTCTATGTCTGTGAGTCTGTTTCTGCTTTGCAAATAGGTTCATTTGCATCTCTTTTTAGGTGTATGGGATGATCAGGGAGATGGGGGAGGAAGGGAGGTGGGAGGGGGCTTCAGCATGGGGAGATCGTGTACACCTGTGGCTGATTCATGTCAATGTATGGCAAAACCAATACAATACTGTAAAATAGAATAAAGTATTAAATAAAAAAAATTAAAAAAATTAGATTATATACATGAGTGATATTATATGGCATTTGACATTTTCTGTCTGACTTATTTCACTTAATGTGATAATCTCTGGGTCCATCCATGTTGCTGCAAATGGCATTCTTTCTTTTTCATGGCAATGTGGTATCCCATTGTGTATAGGCACCACATCTTCTTTACTGATTCATCTGTCAATGGACCTTTACGTTGCTTCCATGTCTTGGTTTTTATAAATAGTGTTGCAGTGAACTTGGGATTATACATCCTTTTGTATTATGGTTTTCTCTAGATATATGCCCAGGAGAGAGATTGCTGGACTGACATACACAGCTTGATCAATACCTAGGGAATTATGCTGAGAGAAAAAAAAAAGTCAAAGATTATGCACTGTATAATTGTATTTACATAATATTTTTGAAATAGCAACATTTTAGAAATGGTGAATATATTAATAGTTGTCAGAGATTAAAGATATGGAATATTGTACATTAAAAATAATAGAGATATTTTCAGTCTACAAGGATATTATCTTTCCTCAGAACATTTCCTTCTGACAGGTAACTAAGAAAGTAACAATCCAAATCACCTTAACCCAATAAGAGGTATATATAATTAAAAGTCAGGCATCAGTCCACGCAAGGTCTGGTTCGTTTAGGATTCACTCTTAACCCTAGTGTACTGTCCTTCCACATCCTAACCCAAAGCATATGGGATTCCCCAAGGACCCTCTCCATGCAGACTGTAAGCTTCAATATTTGTTCTCAAGTCACTCGAGTCTTCAGAAGTCCTGCCCAGCTATCCTTCTTAAATCCATGGATGTCCCTGTGGTTAAAAGCTCACCTCTCTCGGTTTTCTTCTTGTGGAATTTTGGCTTTGTGATTCTTCACGCTTTGCTAATTCCCAAGGCTTCAAACAGATTGTTTCCTCTGGATTTTCTAGTTTTTCTCACTGGAAACTGTGCAGTCTGCCTTTAGTGGAAGACAAAGTCTCGGTCGCCTTTTTGCATTAATATTTATGTGACTTATTCTACTACCTTTTTTCTTTAAATACTGTTATCTCGACACATCAGTCCTTTTGCTCCAATCTGAAATATTTACCCCTGAAATTTGAAAGATAAAATTTCTTCAATGTATTGAGAAATATTTGCATAACTTTTGATTGGAACTTTTCCTGGCTGTGATAGTTTAGCTTGCCCATCCTCTTCACTCAGATGGTTGAAGTCATTTGCAGGATTTTCTTTTAGCACTCAGACTTACTGATGAGACCACTTCTCCACTGGGTCTGGGATGTTTCTTGTTTCTCTCCTTCGTCTTCCTTGCCTCTTTGTGTCCTTCTCTTCTTCCTTCTGCTTCCTCACACCCTGTTCTCTTCCTCCCCCTGCCCCTTCTGCCCCTTCTTTGTTGATCAGCATTTCCCTCCATTTCTCCATCTTGTATCTCTTATTGGCTGGATGTGGAATCTTCATTTCAATTATTTATATTCTAGTTCAATTTGATTTTTAAAATATGTCTTTAAACTTTGTGTTTTGTATTGGGGTATGGGCAGTTAACAATGTTGAGATGGTTTCCGATGAACAGTAGGGAGACTCAGCCATACATATACTGTACCCTTGCTCCCCCAAACTCCCCTCCCACAGCCTGCTACATAGCATTGAGCAGAGTTCCTTGTGCTCTGCAATAGATCCTTGCTGAAGATCCATTTTAAATATAGCAGTAGCTTACTTATAAAACAGAAAGAGAACTCACAGCCTTAGAGAACAGGCTTATGGTTGCCAGGAGGAAGTGAGCAGGAAGGGATCGTTAGGGAATTTGGAATGGACACATACACAATTATCCATATTTTTATTCTTTGCTTGCCAAATGTTTATCTTTGTAGGTTTTCTTAATAAATTCTGAACAGTCTTTTTATTTTTTGTGTTTTATCTCTCCTATTATATACATAGGGCTTCCCAGATGGCTCGGTGGTAAAGAATCTGCCTGCCAATGCAGGAGACATGGATTCAGTCCCTGGGTGGGGAAGATCTTCTGGAGAAGGAAATGGCAACCCACTCTAATGTTCTTGCCTGGGAAATCCCATGGACAGAGGAGCCTAGTGGGCTACAGTCCATGGGGTCACAAAGATTTGGACATGACTTAGTGACTAAACAGATAACAATTATATATACATATATATATATATATTCAGCCATTATATTGATGAATTTTCCCTTCATTTTTAGGAATTTCTTCTTATTATCTGATTATTCCATTCTTATAAAGTTATGTCCTTATTTTAGAAATAAACTGTCTTATCTAAGAATATTGATTTTTGCATGCATCTCCATGTTATGGTTTTAAAATATGCCCATAAAACCTTTTCCAGTCTGTCCCTCAAAAAACAGAGACTAATTCTTCTCCCCTTGAGTAATAGCTAAATTTAGCCTCTCAGTTCTAAAGAGTAGACTATAGCAGAGATTGTCACCAGTAAAAGGCAATTTAAACAGCTTAAACTAGAGTCATGTTTATCTGTACTAACAAGTTGTGGAATAACTTCTCCCCAAAGATACTTGAGAACAAGTTTGGTTTATATACAAGTTGAAACATTTTAGAAAGAGAATATGGCATTTGAAAACACAGGAACAAGTTACTTTAATAGTGAGCTTAAATTCCACAAGCTACTCAAGGTAGCTTTCCTATGTTGAGGTAAATTAAGTATTTCTTTTCCAGGAAAGCAAGGCTTGTCACAAAGGACAAGGCAGAAAATAGATAGCATATAGCATGCTCACTTTGTGGGATATGTAATTCCATACTGAGTGGACAAAGATTACTGGCTGACACTGGAACAACCCAAACCTGATGATGAAAACACAGTGGAAACAACCTATCCTAAGACTTCATCCATAATAGGATAAATAGGAATCTTTGTTAACTTAGTGGCACAAATTACTAGATCCTGATTCTATGGCTATTAACACAAAAGGTGTTTTGTTTGTTTTTTAATACTTGCCTGTGTCAGAAACTAAGCAAGATTCTAGAGATACAACAGTGGGCAGAAAATAGACATGGGACCTGATTGGAAGCATATTTTCTTGGGAAAGATAGAAAATTAATCAGATAGTCACATGAATAATTGCTTGAGTCAGCATTTCCCCAACTTTGGAACACAGAATTTATTAAAAATGAAAATGTATTGATGCAACACCAGTAAGCGATCGTAAGATATAATGTGCACATGAATGGAAGCAGACAGAAGAAGCGGTCTCACAGATTACTTAATTACTCTGAGGAGCGATAACAGTTCAATTCATCGGGGGCTTTTTTTATTCTCTAACAGAAAACAATGAAAATTAGAGAGAAATAGTTTATTTAAAACAAGAATAAACAAAATAACTCACTCTCACAATATACGTAAAAAATAAGACACTGTATTCAAGATAGGCCAGTAAAGACAAAATAGACCACATACATCAATGTGATAGTTAGTTTGTAAATGCTGCCTACGCATCAATGCGCAAACTGAATGTCATTTATACATACATCAGGTGATCAGTCATGCAACATCTTGACATTCTTCATGATCATACCCCATTTCTTACAAGGCAGACCACAGCATAGAAAAGAAAACAGATAGAAACATTCTTAACATTTTTTCACACATACAATTTTAAAATGCCCCTTTATAAGGAAAACCTATTCCATGCATCACTTTTCCTTTCTTATGGGCACACCCTCTCACTGAGTATATGTGAGGATACTCTGTATAAGCTCCAGTGAGGAAATATCCGGCGGAACATATTTTAACTCTTTATAGAATAAGATAATAGGCAGTTAAGAATAAGAATGAACTTCAGGGATCATTCTTATTAAAAACTATAATATTGGGTTGGCCATCACATCATATGGAAAAACTAGAATGAACATTTTCTTCAACCCATTAGTATAAAACGAACTACTTTTCTTGGGGGCGAGAGGTGCTGTCCCATGCAGCATGTGGGATTTTACTTTCCTGATCAGGGGTCAAACAACTTCCTCTGCATCAGAAGCATAGAGTCTTAACCCCTGGGCCATTAGGGAAACCCTCAACTCAATACGATAAAAGGAGAAATTAATTTTTTTTTCAGAAAATCATAGTATTTTAGAAATGAGATATGTTACTAGATATCCTGTTGAAATTGTTGTTCAGTTGCTAAGTTCTGTCTGACTTTCTGACCCCATGGGCTGCAACACACTAGGCTTCCCTGTCCTTCACTGTCTCCCAGCGTTTGCACAAACTAATGTCCATTGTATCGGTGATGCCGTCCAACCATATCATCCTCTGTCACCTGCTTCTCCTCTTGCCCTCAGTCTTTCCCAGCATCAGAGTCTTTGCAAATGAGTCCACTCTTCGCATCAGGGAACCAAAGTATTGGAGCTTCAGTATCAGTCCTTCCAATGAATATTCAGAACGGATTTCCTATAGAATTGACTGATTTGATCTCTTTGCTGTCCAAGGAACTCTCAAGAGTCCCTCCAGCATCATAGTTTGAAAGCATCAATTCTTTGGTGCTCAGCCTTCTTTACAGTCCAAACTTCTCTTTGGGATGGAAATGAAAGCTGACCAATTCTGTTCCAGAAACCAGTACTCGAGAAACCAAGAACCACACTCAGAGAGTTGGAGAACTCAGGTTTATTATGCCGGCAGGCACAGAGGAGTTAACACTCCAAGCTCTGAGCCCCGAACAGAGGTATTACAGAGTCTTTATAGACAGACTGTAGTGGGCAACACTAGCTGTTAAAAGGCTGATTTAAACTAAGGGGCTTCGTGTGCACAGGAACAGCAGTCAAGATGGGGAGGGGGATGCCTGGCCTGGACAGGCATGATTAAGCAGGTTTGCAGGAGCTGGACAATTGCAGAGGGCAGGACAAGGGTGAGAGAGATAAACTCCAGGTCCTAGTATTTCAAGTCCCCTCTTTCTGAGACTACGTGACCTATGTGACCTAGACTTTGTAAGGGGCAAGCTGAGTTACAGAGGAAGAAGGAGGAGATTATGTAGAATTTTAACTTCTCCTCTTCATTTCCAGTCCTGTAGCCACTGCTGAGTTTTCTAAGTTTGCAGCACTTTCACAGCATCATCTTTCAGCATTATAAATAGCTCAGATGGGATTCCATCACCTCCACTAGCTTTGTTCATAATAATGCTTTCTAAGACCCACTTGAATTCACACTCCAGGATGTTTGGCTCTAGATGAGCGACCACACTACCATTATGTGGGTCATTAAGACCTTTTTAATATGATTCTTCTATGTATTCTTGCTACCTCCTTTTAATTGCTTGCTTCTGTTAGGTCCTTGTCATTTCTGTCCTTTATTGTGCTCATTTTAGCATGAAATGTTCCCTTAGTATCTCTAAGTTTCCCAAAGAGATCTCTAGTCTTTCTCATTCTATTGTTTTCCTCTATTTCTTTGCATTGATCATTGTTCTTATCTCTCCTTTCTGTTCTCTGGAACTCTGAATTCAGCTAGGTATGTCTTTCCCCTTCTCCTTTGCCTTTCTCTTCTCTTTTTTTCTCAGCTACTTGTAACGCCTCCTCAGACAACCACTTTGCCTTCTTGCATTTCTTTGTTGTTGGGATGGACTACATGACATTTCTATCCAGCACTCTCGTAGTGTCTGTCTTGAATGCTATTATATGCATTGCTATATTTGTTTACTCAGTAAATATCATATGGATGGACTGTTTTTGTTATGCTAGAGATAATTGCAAAATCTCAGAAAACATGGTTTTATAAGAACTCAAATAACTGCAATTTAATAAGAGGCCACAGGCTTCCCAGGTAGGGCTACTGGTAAAGAACCCACCTGCCAATGCAGGAGATATAAAAGATGCAGGTTCAATTTCTGGGTCAGGAAGATCCCCTGGAAAAGGAAATGGCACTCCACTCCAGTATTTTTGCCTGAAGAATCTCATGGGCAGAGGAGCCTAGTGGGCTATAGTCCAAAAGGCCACAAAGAATCAGACATGACTGAAGAAACTTAGCATGCACACACGCAATAAAGGCTCATAACAGCAGGGAGGTCACACTGGACACATGCCTCCAGTTTGGCAGTTTCTTATACACTTAAACATACAAGTGCCATATGATCCAGAAGTTACTCCTGTGTTTCACTCTAGAAAAATATAACCTTTTGGTCATACAAGAACTTGTACATGCCTGTCTATAAGAGCTCACTGAGAACTTCCGGAAACTAGAAACATCTCAAACAGCCTTCAGTGGATAAATTAACACACCGAGGGGCATCTATATAATAGAATACTACTCACAAAGAGAAAGGCAGTGATGCTGAGTTGCTAAACACCTGATGAACCTAAGTGAAGAATCCAGCCTCAAAAGGCTGCATGATTCCATTCACTTGACACTTCAGAAATTGAAAAACTGTAGTCCTAAAAATTAATAA
>SJYC01116745.1:0-12692 GCA_006408675.1 Madoqua kirkii | reverse complement strand
CAAAATTTAAACTATTATGTGTTTGGAGGAGATCTGTAATTATATTTCTATACTAGAGAAGCAAAAATTCATAGAAAATAAATTCTAGAAGTTTATTCAAGATTGTCATACAAAATGTAAAATGTTCAATGAATCCTTGGAAATATTCACATAAAATTTTCTGAAATTCATGTGTCTCTTTGGGAATCTTACCATAATAACACCAACTACAATGCAAATAAAAACTCTGGCAAAAATTAGCTTGTTTGAAATTTTTTCTACAGTACTTATGCAATTTTCTGGGATATAAAATTCATAGGTGAATAAAAAGACATAGGGCCAACCACCTTCATTTTCTGGGTAAAACACTCCTGTCTCTACAAAGGAAGTTTCTAGTAAGGAAAATGGAAAAGTGCTATAAACTATACCTATATCTGTATATAGTGTATGTAGAAGCACAAGGCAACAAAGCTTTTTGCTTTTCATTTTCTGAAGGCAGAAAAATTATGTATTTTTAAAGAGTGCTTGAATGCACATCATAAAGAGTATTATTATTCTTCCCATTATTCACATTGTCAAGGCTATGACTTTTCTGATAGTCATGCATGAATGTGAGAGTTGGTCCATAAAGTAGGCTGAGTACCAAAGAATTGATGCTTTCGATATGTGCTGCTAGAGAAGACTCTGGAGAGTCCTTTAGGTAGCAAGGAGATCAAACCAGTCAATTCTAAAGGAAATCAACCCTGAATCCTGAATATTCATTGCAAGGGCTGAATCTGAAGCAGAAGCTCCAATACTTTGGCCACCTGATGCAAAGAGCCAACTCATTGGAAAAGACCCTGATTCTGGGAAAGACTGAAAGCAGGAGGAGAAGAGGATGACAGAGGATGAGATGGTTGGATGGCATCATGGACTCAATGAACATGAGTTTGAGCAATCTCCCGGAGATAGTGAAGAACTGGGCAGCCTGGCATGCTACTACAGTCCATGAGGTCACAAAGAGTCAAACACAACTGAGCAACTGAACAACAGCAACCATTATTCACAGTATTCTTCATTCTATCAAGTAGGAAAAAAGATCAAAATTAGTTTCCTATTTAATTCTGAAATGGGTCACTATAGACAACTACTGAGGCAGTTGAAACTTCTAGCTCCATAATTTTATACACTTCATTAATTTGTTAAGTTCCTATTATCTCCCTCTAACTTTTGCTGGATTTCTGGGCTTCCCAGGTGCTGTTAGTGGCAAAGAACCTGACTGTCAATGCAGAGGACGCAGGAGATGTGTCTTCAATCCCTGGATCAGGAAGATCCCCTGGAGAAGAGCACGGCAACCCACTTCCAGTATTCTTGCCTGGTGAATCCCATGGAGAGAGGAGCCTGGTGGGCTTCAGTTCATAGAATTTGCAAAGAGTCAGACACCACTGAAGCAACTTAACACAACACACACAACTTTTGCTGGATTTCCAGAGCTGTAACTTGGCCTGAAAGTCTATTTACCACCTTTAATAGTTAGGTGTTGCCTCTGACAAAGTGATGAATTTACTTCTGGTCCCTGAAACTCTACTAAGGACTTCCTGTGGGTCAGAGCTGTCAACTGTGCTATCACATTTAAAGATTTGGATTGATAATTTTGTTCCCATATCTTTAATATTTAGGGCACAGGTCAGGGATTTACAAACAATGGCCCACGGTTTAGAAGCAGCCCAAAGAATCCTTCAGTTTGCTTTCATTCTATTCTTGATAATGTTCTGTTTAAATGCCTTTGTGTCTATTTTGCAGTAACCTTAGTCCACCAATTTTTGTTTCCACTTCTGATCATTACTCACCTTGGTAATAATCAAAATATGTTAGTTCTTCATCCTTATGAAAGCTCTTATTTTCTCCTGAGTAATGTTGGCTTCTCTGTCCTAAGAAGGAAGGTTAATATCCCAGTAACTACTAATGAATGAATCAGTTCTCTTAGGTCATTTGTGTATTTCCAGCAGGAATCAGCAATATCATGATTTAAGGATACTAAATAGATTATTGACTCTGATCAAGGTTGCTGGCTTGACAGTGAATCGTGTTGGCAAGATTTCTGAGACCAAATCCAAGTATGGGGAGAGACTATAGTTAATGGTGGCCATGGACTGTGAGAGATTAGCATTTGTTTAACTTTTATAGTTCCAATAGGTAAGAATTTACCATATCATGCTTTATAATTATGTGCTTGCCATATTACCCCCCACCCTGTTCTTCAACTAGATTGTAACCCAGCATGGTGGGTGTGCATTCAAATTATCTAAATAACTGTGGCACCTACCTCAGAGCTTTATGTATGGAAAGCTGCCTAGGTAATAGGAATGAAATTAAGCCAAGTTTTTTGACTCTCTGTCTCCTGCTACAACCTTTTAACCTATAAAGGGATTCCAAATCTAAAAATAAAACATTATTAAGCAGAAACCGATTCTTAAAGATCTCCTGAGTGATTACTGTCAAACAAATATGAACACAATTTATTTTATTGAAGCTACAGCTCTCTTTCAGATACCCTGCTGTTGCTAGCGCATAGAAACTGTGGCTCGTTAGAAGAAATGTTCACATATGCATTATGCTAAGTGCAATACAGAATATAGTACAGATAGATGCTACTGCTTAGGTATCACAGGCCGTGCCTGTCCTCAGAAACATTTTCTGATAATAAGAGATGTGAAATACTGTCATCCATTTTACGTTATCTAAGACAAGCTGTTCAGTCGCTTGGGTAGTGTATGACTATGAGGTGAGGTGAAGTCGCTCAGTCGTGTCCGACTCTTTGCGACCCCGTGGACTGTAACCTATTAGGCTTCTCCATCCATGAGATTCTCCAGGCAAGAATACTGAAGTGGATTGCCATTTCCTTCTCCAGGGGATCTTCCCAACCCAAGTGTTGAACCTGGATCTCCCGCATTGGAGGCAGACGGTTTAACCTCTGAGCCACCAGGGAAGTGGATTACATGAGGAGAAAGCCTCTAAACTGGCTATCACTGGGAAGTCTTGAGCCCACTAAGCTCACCAGAGGCAGATGTTTGAGCGTACCAATGCTGATGTCACTCAACCAGTTCTGGGTTACTCAACATCAGTGGGAAATTCTCCTTGTCAAGCAGTGTTGGCTACAAACATATTATGTGCTTAGCTCCTTGGCACCTCATGTACATTATCATGTTCTGTTCTCTCAAGAACTTTCAGATTCATATTGTTATACCCATTTTGCATGTATGAAAACTAAAGTTTAGAAAGGTAATTTCCCCAATGTCATGAAGCTGATCAGCGATAGATATGAGATTCAAGCCCCGGCCTCTGATTTCAGCGCCCATGCTCTTTCTTTCTTGTCATTTGCGGTGTACATAAACAACTTTTCATTTAAGCAAAACGTGGATGCTGTTGGTATGAGCAAACTTATTCTAGAATTTCAAATTTCCTGTTTGTTTGTTCCTTGGGCCTAATAATGCTTGTCTTGGAATTGATTTTCCGAGGCACCGTTCTTACCCTGTGCTCTTCTTTGTTTCTTCTTTTTATTCATTTTTCCTTTTACTCCATGGAAGTAAAATAGCCAATATCTGCCTGTGAGTTTGTACAAAGAGTATGTGCATGACCCTTGCTCTTTAAATTGCTCCTAAGAGGGACCCAGGATTCGTTCCTCTCTCACTGTAGAAATGGAAGTGATCAGAGCAAGATGTCCACAATTATTGTCTTAAATTGTTTATGGATCCTGCAGATGTACACGTCTATTCTGGGCATGTCTCAAGCTAAGACTCAAAGAAACGGTCCCTGTTGTGCAGAGGCGGTTTCGTGATGCTTCTCAGTATAACTTCAGGGGTCCTCAGTGTCAGAATCTGAATGCAAATGGGACCTTCTTCACAGCTTCCTTGACATGCTTCTTGTTTCCTAGATTTGAAATCGGAGATTTTCAGAGCTAATAGTGAATGTCAAAGTGTGCATCCTGAAGATAGGACACAAGGGCTGTAAGAAGTCAGTAGTTGGGGGGTTGTCTTCAGGACAGACTTCACTCTGCTTTCACCAGAAGGACTCCATTTGAAGGGGATATCCTTTGAAAATGCGAGTGTCCCTGGAGCTAAATTTTTTTTTTCTTTTTCTGAGCCACACTGGTAATAGTCTCGATTCCTTGTAATTGTTGCTGCTTCTCCTTGTCTATCTTTTCTCTTCCCCTTCACCATCAAATTGTCATGAAGCTATAAAGTTTTAAACAATTTTTTTCAATTTATCCACTAAATTCTGTAATGATAAAAAAGATTTTAATATATTGTAATTATATTATCTAATTGCTGAATCATAGAGCATTAAATCATTGATAATATGCAAGGCAAACCTTAATCTACAACTAATTAATGAATCCCTTTATATCTATGAAATGAGTTAACTGTCTGAGAAGAGATTTTTAGATTTTATGGTTACTTATTCACTTTTATGATGTTAAAAACTAAAGCACATTCTTAATTACCGACTAACTGGGCAAAATAGTTGAGAGTGCTATGAATAGCTTAAAAAGGAAAAAAAAGCAGTATAATTTCACTAACTCTGATATGTATTTTACTCAAGGTCACGAATTAGAACTTCTAAAACTATTAAAACTGCAGGATATCAAGAAATAAAATTAATGTGTTTCTATACATATTAATAAGGTCATTTTTCCATGTCAAATTTTTCTAGGACATAAACCATATTATAGTTTGAAGTTAGACTTTTTTTGAAGGCATTATTATGTATTAATAATCAGAATACATAAATGGTCCAATAAAGGTTGGTTATTAGTAAGCTTAATTAGTAGGGCAACCTTGGGCAAATTCACTGCAGTAAAACTTTTTGGAGACTCTTTTTTCATATGTGCAATAGAAGTATATGTGTATTGAAGGATTAAGATTATGTATGTATTAAAGAATATATACATGAAAGAAAAAGAGAAAGAGTAAACATTTCAAGGACTGCTGCTGCTGCTGCTAAGTCCCTTCAGTCGTGTCTGACTCTGTGCAACCCCATAGATGGCAGCCTACCAGGCTAACCCCAACCCTGGGATTCTCCAGGCAAGAACACTGGTGTAGGTTGACATTTCTGGACAGTGGTTGTTAAATGCTTATGGAGATTATTCTGGCAGTTAAGGAATAAGTATTAGAGTGACTATTTAGATGCCCCAACTCTAATCTTTTCTCCAGTGTCTCTCAGATCTTTTTCTGGTCCCACACTGAGTGGAACTGTGTTTGAGGAGGGAAAAGGTAATGCTATCTACAGTGTGCCTATTCTTTGTCGGAAAGAACATGGAGTGATTTTGCCTGCACAAACACCAGGTATATGATACACCTGAGTTAGTCTCTGACACAGATGATTGGATTCTTCCTTCTTTCCTTCCTTTCTCTCTCTTTCTTCCTTTTTTTCTCCTACCTAGCTAGATAGCTATGCATTCATGAATCTTTAAAAAAATTTATTTTGGAGTATAGCTGTATTACAATGTTATGCTAGTTTCTACAGCAAAGGAAAGTGAATCTACCATATGCATACAGATATCCCCACTTTTTAAATTTCATTCCCATTTAGGTCACCATCAAGCATTCAGTAGAGTTCCCTGTGTTACACAGTAGGGTCTCAGCAGTTATCCATTTTATACACAGTGTCAATAGTATATATATGTCAATTCCAGTCTCCCAATTCATCCCAGCCCCACCTTTACCCATTGGTATCCGTATGTTTGTTCTCTATTTCTGTGTTTCTATTTATGCGTTTCTATTTATGCTTTGTAAATAAGATCATCTATACCATTTTTTTTTTCAGATTTGCATTCACCAGTTTTTACTTTTTTATTTTACCATAGAATTGTCATTCAATATGAAGGCTAAGTTTTTTTTTAATATATCTGAAATTATGCCTATAAAATTCTGAGATGAGAAACAAGTAAGAAACAGCAAGTTTTGTTTTAATCATTCAGCCTAAAAGTTGAACATCTAGATAATCCTCAAATTTAACATACTTGTGCATGTAAATTAAAGTGCACTTCTGTTGGACAGTAGCTTATATTCAGAATGTTTGTTTAAAGTGAAAACAGTTCAAAAATGCTTTATTTAGAATATACTTAAATTTTTGAAAGCATTTTCAAAGACATTATGCAACATTTTTTTTTAAGTCAAGTAAAATACCTTGTGGAGAGACCCAAACAAACTTTTTGACCAACTTAGTATAAAACCAAGGATTTTTAAACTTGTTTTGTTTTTCATAGAAGCGCAAGGCTCTGAAGCTGCACTCCCAGGCTTCAGTCCTGGCTCTGTGACTTCCGTGTGTGTCACCTGGCAAGTGACTGAGCTTTGTGCCTGTTTCTTTGTGTATAGAATAAGTGGGTAATAGTACTCTTGCCTGGAAAATCCCATGGGCAGAGGAGCCTGGTAGGCTGCAGTCCATGGGGTCGCACAGAGTCGGACACGACTGAAGCAACTTAGCAGCAGCAGCAGTAGGTTGGTCATAACTTTTCTCCCAAGGAGTAAGATTCTTTTTATTTCATGGCTGCACTCACCATCTGCAGTGATTTTGGAGCCCCCCAAATAAAGTTTGCCATTGTTTCCCCTGTTTTCCCATCTATTTGCCATGAAGTGATGGGACCAGATGCCATGATCTTAGTTTTCTGAATGTTGAGCTTTAAGCCCAACAGGGATTTTCAGAGCCATTAAAATGGGAAATTCATTAAATAATTGAAAAATTAATGCTGCAATAGATTTGATGCAGTCACAGCTCAGTATCCATTCTCAGGGGCTTCTAAGCAGCACTGGTTTCAGATTCTTTCCTGAGTAAGCTGTCCCCCCAAACCCAAACTACCCACAAATAAAAACAATGAAAACAAAGTCCCACATACTTCTTAACCTTCGCAAAACAAAAACAAAATCTCCACATGCACCCTGAGTAAAGAATGGTAATTGAAGTCAGAAGAAAATCCAAAATGCAGAAAAGATTTCCTTTTTACCTTGCTGACTTGAATGTCTAAAACAAATTAAATATTTTATTTTTTTAATTGAAGTATAGTTGACTTACAGTATTGTGTTATTTTCAGGTGTATAATGAAGTACTTCAGTATTACATATATATTCTTTTCAGATTATTTTCCATTATAGGTTATTATAAGTTACTGAATATTATTCCCTATGCTCTATAGCAAATCCTTGTTGCTTATCTGTTATTGTAGTTTGTATCTGTTAATTCCATATTCTTAATTGATTGCTCTCCTCTTACCTTTCCTCTTTGATAACCATAAGTTTGTTTTCTGTGTCTGTGAATCCATTTCTGTTTCATATATATATTCATTTGTATAATTTTTTATATTCCGTATTTAAATGATATATAACGTTTTCATTTAGTATAATTTTCTGTATGTACATCCATATTATTCCAAATGACAATATTTCATTCTTTTTGTCTAATTAATATTCCGTCTGTTTGAACCAATTATCTGTTGATGGGCACTCAAGTTTCCATGTCTTGGCTATTATAAATACTGCTTCAGTGAACACTGGAGTAATGTATCTTTTCAAATTAGAGTTTTCATCTTTTCCAGACGTATGTCCTTTTCTGGAAAAATCCTGGAGTGGGATTGCTCTAGTTTTAGGAACTCTAAACCTATTCTCAGAAACCTCCATAAACCTCTATACTGTTTTGAGGAGTCTCCACACTGCTTTCTGTAGTGACTGCACCAGATGGCATTCCAATAGCCTAGGAGAGGTTCCTTTTTTTCATGCTCTTTCCAGCCTTTATTATTTGTAGACTTTGATGGGAGCCATTCTGACTGATGTGAGGTGATACTACATGGTAGAGTGGGTTTGATTTATGCTTCTCTAGTAACTAGTGATGTTGAACATCTTTTCGTGTACCTGTGTGTCCTCCTTGGAGAAATGTCTGTTTAAGTTTCTGACCATTTTTGATTGAGTCATTTGTTTTTGTGATATTGAATTGTATAAACTGTTTGTATATTTTGGAAATTAACTCCTTGTCGGTTACATCATTTGCAAATACTTTCTCCCATTCCATAGACTTTTGTTTTGTTGGTGATTTCTTTTTAAAGCAAGTTAAATATAAGTAACTGCTGGAAAAAAATAAAACTTTGAAGAAGGAAGTTTGGATATATAACTAATAGCTTACTATGATCAAAAATCAGTGAAATGTTGGAAAACTTGATATAAATCACTAAGTGGTAGTGACATCCTAAAACTGTATTAAGCAAGAGCTATAATAATAGAATAAAAAGTTAGTAGCAAAGTAAGGTTTTTAATAAAGTGTTGTATTTAAGATCATTAATCTTAAGTATGGGATTCACAACTGGTATATTTATCTCTAGCTAAATGTGATTCACAGCTGTTAAAAAAGACTGGTAGTGTTTTGGTTTGTGCTATTTCATGACAAGCTAAAATCTTCTTTTAAAAGTGAAATATATGCATAAATGACAACATTTGAGATTGATTAAAAAATTAGAAAATAGTACAGACTTGGCATAATACAGTCATTCTTTTTGGGCCCATGTCAGCTCTTACACATGTGAGCCCAAGTTGGAAGATACCTAGGATACAGTGATTCCAAAACCATCTCACCTCCTCTCCCCCTTCCCCATTCCTTCCCTGGAGAACTGGTTGTAACACTGTGGAGATAACCAGCAGTTAAAAAGCATTGTACCCCCTGGTCCAGACTTTATTCCATATTAGAAGTTTGTAAAATATACTGTGGTTTACATGGGGTAATTTTATCAAAGATTTTTTTTTTAAGTATTTGCTGAAACTATCCAAACCAAATAATGTATCCCAACTAGTGCTATTTTCTGAAACCTTTAGGAAAGGAAGTGAATCTAATACTTATTGAATATCTGACTGCATTTGACCCTCACTGCAATCCTGGGGTAAGGCGATCTGGCTGCTATTTTTGTGGATGAGAACAATGAAGCTTAGAGAGTCATTCACCCAATGTTGCCAAGTTTCCAAAGGGTGCATGTGGAGTCCTCTGGCTTAAGTTCTTTGTACTCCTTAATGGAATTAGAAAAGAAATTTAGATAAAATTTAATATGAAACCACTCAAGTAGAAGTTAATTATTCAGTACTCATGTCTATATAGTTGAGGATAGGAGAATTATCACGTTTCTGGTAAGGATTAAATGAGAAATAAATATTGGGGTCAGTAGTGTTATTTACACACCTACTATGACAGAGTTTGAAGGAAGGAATTCTCATTGGTAGCCAGTATGTGAGGGTAAGAATCTGCCTTCAATGCAAGAGACACAGGAGTTGCAGGTTCCATCTCTAGGTCAGGAAGATCCCCTGCAGGAGGAAATGGCAACCAACTCTAGTATTCTTATCTAGAGAATCCCATGGACAGAAGAGTGTGGCAGGCTACAGTCCATAGTGTCACAAAGAGCTGGACATGACTCAGTCACATGAATTGACTGAGCAGGACGCAGGCACGTAGTAGCTCTGCCTCTCACTGGTGTGAAGAATATGCACGTTATTTACTCTCTCCGAATGTCCATATGCTGTAAAACCAGTGCACGGGATAGCCAGGAAGATTAATAAAGCATTGGAATAGAGAATTTCTGAGGTATATTAATTCAAAAAATTGTTGTCGACTTTGGATCTATACTTAACGAGTAACATAAGACTTTTCTTTTTAATCTTTAATTTGTGAAGACTCTTGCTCTTCTGCAGACATTCTTCATTTCACAAAGTCCAAACACTGAGTTGTACAAACAGTGCAAATTCAGATTAAATGGGAGTTTTGCTTGAATAAAAATTAAGATGGTTCCACACAACTTGTATTTTTTTTCTCAAAGTGTATCTACACATCTCTTACTCAGACATACCAGCTATAAGCCCTTTGAGCTGCAACTTGAATGCACTCAATACGTTTAGAAAGGGGAAACTCTGAAGTCTGGAATCACTGATGAATAAATCAGACATTCATTTACATTTCAAACGGAAACATGCAGAAAGATTCTCTTTAATGTGGGTTTCTTAGGTTGTAGCTGTGATACTAAAGTACAAAAACTTTGCTGTGTTTTACTGACAACACCCTTTTGTAGTCGTCATCTGAGAGATGACACCTTTAGGGTGTACAGCCAAAAGGGTTTTTAAAATAAATTTAAAAGAGGATATTTATTCAATGTAGTCTCACACTCTCTTTCCTTCAAGTGTTTGCTGAGGCATCAGATTGGCAAATACATCTCTGTCAACATCTGCTCTCATTTTCCAAATTGATAGCATTCGGAAGCAGAATTTGGGATTAGATGTTATTCTTAAACCTTGGATCAGCCTATAAAACCACATTCCGTCTGCTGCAGAAAAAGCTTTTCTGAAAAAGTCTTAAAACATTATTGGCTTGGAGCAAACACGTCCTGCAAAGGATTTAACTTTACAAATTTTCCCAAACTTGCCGATTTTAGCTAAGTTTCAGTACAGTTCAGTTCAGTCGCTAAGCCATGTCCGACTCTTTGCGATCCCATGAATCACAGCACCCCAGGCCTCCCTGTCCATCACCAACTCCCGGAGTTCACCCAAACCTATCAAATGTCAAAATAAACGGACAGTTTTCTGTCGATGGGCGAGACTGGGCAAGTTCAGGCACAGGAGCAGAGTCATTAATGACTGTTATGGGATAAAGGATTCATCATAAAAATTAGGGCTTCCACTATTGCAGAAGGAGCTGTGGAAGTGAAGGAAGCATAGTTGGATCAGCAGAGCAGAGAATCAGTCTGAGATAACATGTGTTTCAGCTACCAGGGTGGCCTGCCAAGGGCAAGCTGGGGTGGGAATCTATAGGCATTTATTACCTCACCACCTCTGTGGCCTCACAGTGAAGTGCTCAGTTGCTCCAGCCACTGCTGGGTAACAGGACTAGTAACCAGGAAGATGCTAGATGGGGAGTGGAGGAGAGTTAGAACCGGCTGAGGTCTGCCCGGGACCTCTGCACCGGTCTACCACGGCATCGGACGATGAGACCCTCGCAGAGTAATGACCACTGGACTGCCCGACTTCCACCTTCCAGGTCTCACACCTCCTCCCTTTGTGGTCAGGTATATTGGGCAGTCACACTGGAGAAAGGGGTTTGGGAAACAGTTTCTAACTTAACCAGATACACAGTACAAATCACAGTATGCTCCATAATCCACATTACGGATGCCCATTTTATTGCTGTCTTTGGTGAAGGATGTTTAATCTCTTTTTGAAGCTATTGACTTTATTCTGTTGTCAGAATAATTCAACAGAAACACTTGGAGCCATTGATTTTCTTATTTCTTGGGTGTTTTCTTCCTCTCCAGTGATTTTTCTATTTCTTTCTCCGTGGTTAAGCCAAAGAGCTTACAATGACCTAAAAGGTTTTGAAGCTTGGACTCCTGATGTCCTTTCTGACCTTATCCCACAGGCTTCTCTCTCTCCTCCCTCATCCCAATCACCCTGGCCCCCTCAAGGTTTTCTTGAAAAATGTCAGACATTCTCCTGCCTTAGTGCCTGTTCATTTGCCTTCCTGGAATGCTTTTCTCCAAAATAGCCACATGACTCATTCCATCATTTCTTTCTGGTCTTTCTTCAAATATCAACTTCTCAGAAAAGCTTTTCATGACTATTTTATTTAAAATTATACCCTTGACTCCCTGTATATCTTTCTTGATCTGTTTTTCTCATTGTCCTATTCATTATTTAACAGACAATATAATATACTCCGTATGTATTTTGTGTGCTATCTTTTCTCCCACTCTAGAATGTAAGCTCCATGAGGGCAGAAATTTGTGCCTGGTGCTTGATGAACAGGTAAGTCAGTAGGAACTGGACAAGTATTTGGTGAATATATTCAATGAAATAATCAGAGTCACAGAATTGTTTGTTCTGTTCATAAAGATTTGGAGGGGTTTTGTATTTTGAATGCAAGGAATAATTTTAAATGCCATATTTCAAAATTAATTTCCCTTGAAATATCTAGATTCCTATTAGTTTTTAATTCTGACTTTTAATTTCACTAATGATGAGACTTGAAGCATGAAGGAATGTTTGTTGAATTTACCTAGCTATCTAAATCTCTACTTTTGTGACAGCCAATCACAAAAGGATTTTCTCAGTCCTGGTAAAAAAATTTGGTCTCCTCTCAAAGCCCTAAATTAGTCACTTTTCTAAGTGATCTCCCTGGCCTTGATGACTTATGGGGAGGACAATTCAAAACCAGTTGTCTAGATTTACTGGTTGATTTCTTACATTGACTGTGCAGCCACTAATTAATTGCTAGTAAAGTGGAAGTGTGAGTGGATTGAACCTCGGTCTCCTGCACTGCAGATATATTCTTTACCATCTGAGCCCCAGGGAAGCCCCAATTTTTAGGGAACCCATGACCAAAATGAACTTTTGTAAAAACTATATAACTAAATCCTTTACTTAGTTATTATACTACTCTTCTCATCTCTTCTGCTATTCCTTTCATTTTTTTCCAATTTCAATCCAATTTTTATCTTCCTCATTCTCTTTTGCCACATTTAGTTGCTCCCATTTCCCTAGTCATGAGCATCTGTACAAGTAATATTAAGAGATTTGCATTTGGGGTCAGTTAATAAACATAAGGATTTAATAAAAATGTGCACTAAAATTAACAACCCAAATTCACTGTCTTTGCTTTATCATTTACTGCAGTCTAACATTCTGAAAATTTGTATTTCCTTATCTGTTTAAATAATAAGA
>SJYC01116744.1:0-22691 GCA_006408675.1 Madoqua kirkii | reverse complement strand
TTATGAAATAAATTCTGTAGTAGAGATGAAATAGGACAATACTCTTGAGACTAACCTGATGCAGAAAGCAATTGACTATTTTCAGGACTATGTTGTAAACCCAAAGTAGCCTTCTGATGAGACTGCTAAATACCATAAACTATCAAAATATGAGCAGATGTCACCACAATAAGCCCCAAATTGCTTGAAAATTAAAACATTAAGATCCACAATAATTCAATTAGGCAATTAATATATAAACAGTTCTTATCACAAGCTGTTCAGAAAAAAGAAAAAAAGCCTCAGTATTTAGTATTTGGATCTATTCTTTGGTCCAAAACAGATGGTAACTCACAAATTGAAGGTTATCTTTGATATAAGTTGTTAAATTCAGTAAGGGTAATTAACATCATTTGTATGTTATAAACACACAAAACATGTGAAATATGACTTTGGTTAATGACTTTCTGGTTATGCAACATGACAAATTAATTAGTTTACTGCTAAAAAAATAAGAAGTTAAAGTGAGAAATCTGACCTTCCGATACCTTGTCATTCCTGATTTTCCCATTATGAACAACCAAAGAGAACCACCATCTATAAAGCGTGCTGGCAAGAATTTATGGGACTGAAAAATATTTCTGGGATATGCAAATGATTTTAACAAATGAAATATATTCCTTAATTCTCAAAGGTAAACATAAACCGAAAGTGACTGTGTGAGTCCCTCAGTCGTGTCCAATTCTTTGTGACCCCATGGATTGTAGCCTGCCAAGCTCCACTGTCCATGGAATTCTCCGGGTAAGAATACTGCAGTGGGTTGCCATTCCCATCTTGGATTTAAGAAGGGAATGAATTGAATTGGATTGATTCCATTGAATCAGTTGAATTGAGTTGGATTCCATTCAATCCCAGGAGATCTTCCCAACCCAGGGATTGAACCAGAGTCTCCTGCATTGTAGACAGATTCTTTACCGACTGAGCTAGTTACCCGTAATAAGAACATGGAAGAATCATGGCGCGTCCACAGTGATGACACAGGTGCTTTCAACCAGGGGTGGCTGTGTCCTCTGCCCCAGGGGGCTCTAGGATATCAGGCAATGTCTGGAAACATTTTTCGGTTGTCCCAACCGGAGGAGGGAAGCCACTGGCACAGCGTTAAGCATCTACAACTCACAGAACAGGCTTCCACACAGTAGACAGATCAGGCCCCCAAACGCTAATAATACCCAGAAACTATATTTTAATGGGACAGACTTTAGTGTCAAGGTAGGTTAGACTAGGGAAACAGAGTCCCAGATGGTAGTCAGAAGGGACAACTAGAAGAACCACGTGCAGGGCAGACAAAGGAAGGAAAAAGCCCATGAAAAGGAAAACTTGAGGCCTGGAATAAGAACCTCTGGGCGGGGAGAAGCCTAACACAGCCCTTTCCCTGACGGGCTTGACCATACACCCTAATTGCATTCCCTCCCGATTGGTTGCAGACACAAGCCCTATTTTGCAAGGCGGAAATAGCCAATGGAGCCCAAGGAACCGCCAAGGGGAAGAGAAAAACGTATAAAAAGGGAAACCTAAAAATGAGACCAGACCACTCCAGCGGGTGCGGGTCCACTCTCTAGTCTTTAGACTGCCCTGCATGTGGCTTGCTGAGTAAATCCTGCCCGCTTGAGCTGTGTCGGTCTGTTTTAATTCTTTGCTACGAAGAGACGAGAATGGAGGGGGGAAAACCTGCTTGACAGTAGACTCACCAAGTAGATAGTTCTCTTCATGACTTCTGCCTTATTCTTACTGCGCAATATTAGAAGTAACGCTTTCACACGGGCCTTAGATTCAGAAAGGAATACCAAGGAGACACTTAGCCTAGATTGTCACAATCTAAAACGGTTTACCGAGGTCAACTATGGATTCTGCATATAGAAAATGGTTCACTAAGAGACACAAAAACATCAGATATCCAACTGCAAAATAATTCAAGGCTTTCAGTGAATTAAGAGCACGGGAATAACATGAATTCTGACAACATTCACTACAGGGGGCACATCACCTGGTAAGCAAACTAGGACCCCAGATGCTTCTAGGCATAGCAAAAAAAAAAAAGTTCTGATAAAGAAAAAATATTTAAGAGCAATGAAGCAAAATACTAACTATTACAGAGAGAAAGTCTCTGGAAAAACAGGAATACCAGAACATGCAAGGTTCAGCAGATAATCCCATCACTTAATGAGGTACAAATGAAAGCAAGAAGAAACTGCATCATTCATTTGAAAGAAGAATATCCGTGTTTGCCAAAAAATGGCTTTAACAGAATAAAGTTGAAATTTGAGAGGAAGGGCTTGAAAATCAAGGTTAAAAGATTATAAGAGAGGAATTTTATAGGCTTATCCTTTTCTGTAAATACACGTAACGTGTAAATGCTGTCCATAATAAAGATTTCTGAAAAAAGTTTAGCAAAATGTAGAAAATTTCTGATGCTTTGCAATGAATACTTGGAAGTCCATTATTCTCTTCATATACATATAGTATTTCAAACATACATACAGTAAAAGGGTTTTTTAAATTCACATAAAAAGATCTGTGAACTTATTGATTTGCCCTTGTTATTTATAAGGCTGCAAGCTACTTTGAAAGCAAGAACAGTGCCTTATACCATCTCTTTGTACTTCACTGTGGCTAATGTGCTACTCTACATTCAAGGATAAACAGCTCATCAGGGTATGTTGAAATGTTAAAAACAAAATGTCTTTTTGGTGGGGAGCTAGACACAGTTAAGTGCCTTCTAGCTCTGAGATTTCATGGTATCAAGTTTCAATTTATCTGCTTATGCTTAACTCTTAATTCACCAAGATACCAAAAATTTACCTGGCCAGGTGATCGAGTCATGTGTTAGTAAGTCTTTTCCAAAGCACAGGTGAAGAGATTCCAAGTTTGGCTTGTTTTCTTTCAATCACAAACCAGCAAATTAAAGAGAGAAGGAAGCAACCTTTGCAATACTGTCAAGGGTCTAACACCCCGATTTCAAGCAGTTTATGTCTGAGTTCCCTTCAATATTCACTTAAACACTCATGATTAACGAGAAAAGTAGAGAAGAGCCTCCTCCCAGAGGAAAGGCCAGGGAACTGGGGCTTTGACAAGGGACTAACGTGTGACTTGAATACTGCACTGCAAAGGCAAGAGGAAAGTGGACGTGAACTCACAAGATGTTTTGCACAAGTCAAGGAAACCATAAACAAAACCAAAAGACAACCTACAGGGCTGGGCTGCAGTTCAACAGGGCTCAGTTTCCAAAACACACGAACAGCTCTTACAACTCAATAACAGAAAACCAAACAACTCCACCAAAAAAAAAAAAAAAAAAAAAATATCGCCAGAAGACCAAAGTAGATACTCGTCCAAAGAAGACTTACAAATAGGGAGTGAGTACACGAGAAGACGCTCGATGTTGCTAATCACTGGACAAATTCAAATCAAAACTACAATGATGCATCACCTCACACAGGCCCGCATGGCCATCCTCAAACAGTCTACGGATAATGAATGCCGGAGAAGGTGTGCAGAAAAGGGAACTCCCGTACCCTGTTGGCAGAAATGCATTTGGTATGGCCCCTATGAAGAATGGTATGCTGCTGCTGCTAAGTCGCTTCAGTCATGTCCAACTCTGTGTGACCCCATAGATGGCAGCCCACCAGGCTCCCCCGTCCCTGGGATTCTCCAGGCAAGAATACTAGAGTGGGTTGCCATTTCCTTCTCCAATGCATGAAAGTGAAAAGTGAAAAGGAAGTCGCTCAGTTGTGCCTGACTCTGTGTGACCCCGTGGACTGCAGCCTATCAGGCTCCTCCACTTATGGAATTTTCCAGGCAAGAGTACTGGCGTGGGGTGCCATTGACTTCTCCAGAAGAATGGTATGGAGGCCCCTTAAAAAACTCAAAGCAGAGTTACAATGCTGCTGCTGCTGCTAAGTCGCTTCAGTCGTGTCCGACTCTGTGCAACCCCATAGACGGCAGCCTGGGCATATGTTTAGAGAAAACCCTAATTCTAAGAGATACGTGCACCCAAATATTCACAGCAGCCCTGTGCACACTGGCTAGGGGAAGCAGCCTGAATGTTCACTGACAGACGAGACAGTAACTGTGTGGGATGTTGTTGTTTAGTTGATAAGTTGAGTCTGACTCTTTCTGTGACCCTATGGACTGGAGCCCACCAGGCTCCTCTGTCCATGGGATTCTCCAGGCAAGAATACTGGAGCGTGTTGAAATTGCTTCCTGCAAGGGATCTTTCTAACTCGGGGATCAAATCCACATCACCAGCATTTGCAGGTGGATTCTTTACCAATGAGCCACCTGCGAAGCCCCAAAGGTGTGGTGTGCGTATATACAGATGCATGTGTGACTCAGTTTTGTCTAACTCTTTGCAACCCCATACACTGGGGTAGCCTGCCAGGCTCCTCTGTCCATGGGACTCTCCAGGCAAGAATATGAGAGTGGGCTGCCATGCCCTTCTCCAATATATCCATACCCATGTCCATCTATACATATATATACATATAATGGAATAGTACTCAGACATACACAAGGATGAAATAATACTATTTTCAACAACATGGATGGACCTAGAGATTGCTGTACGAAGTCAGACAAAGTCAAGCTCATCACTTACATGTGGAATTTAAAATATGACACAAACGAGCTTAGTTACAGACCAGAAAGACTCACAGACATAGAAAACAGATTTATGGTTACCAAGGGAGACTGGGGAGGGGATAAGTCAGGACTTCAGGACTAGCAGACACATGCTACTACACATAAATCAGATAAAAAACAAAGTCCTTCCGTGAAGTAGAGGGACCTGCTGCTGCTGCTGAGTCGCTTCAGTCGTGTCCGACTCTGTGTGACCCTGTAGACGGCAGCGCCCAGGCTCTCCCGTCCCTGAGATTCTCCAGGCAAGAACACTGGAGTGGGCGGCCATTTCCTTCTCCAATGCGTGAAAGTGAAAAGTGAAAGGGAAGTCGCTCAGTCGTGTCCGACTCTTAGCGACCCCATGGACTGCAGCCCACCGGGCTCCTGCGTACAGTTAATACCATATAATATGCTATAATGAAAAAGAAAGCTAACCATAAAAACGGTTTATACGTAGTTGCATCTACTGTGGACCTGTTCTCAGTGCCTTCAAGTTATGTAATCCTGCTAGTAAATAATGACAAAATCCTTCCCACCAGAATGTCACAACTTGTTTTCAACGTGGAGCCCAGGTACCACCACGAGCAGTGTGAGGCCAGGGGTTCACACGCCGCAAATCACCACTTTCCTGTCATGATGCCTTCCTGGCTCTGAGCTGCAGGCAGCAGCAACTGTGAATCACTGTCCTTCTCTAGGGCTTTCCCTGGTGGCCCAGCTGGTAAAGAATCCGCCTGCGATGCGCGAGACCTGGGTTCCATCCCTGGGTTGGGAAGAGCTCCTGGAAAAGGGAACGGCTCCCCACTCCAGTATTCTGCCCTGGAGAGTTCCACAGACTGTACAGTCCATGGGGTCGCAAAGAGTCGGACACAGCTGAGTAACCTTCACTTTCACTTTCCTTCTCCCGCTCGTCTGTGTACCTAGGTATTTCCCTAGGAAATGACACTCTGTGCTCAGTAGGTAACTCTCCCAAACTTCGACTTTTCAGACACATGCTGAGATGTTCCGGACAACTTCCTGACAGACTGAGAATACACCAGTTGCTCGACATTCTAATAAACGGAGGTTCTCCCGCTGGAGGACTACAGATTCCCCCAAAGAAATATAAAACCAATGTGCATTTCTCTACACTCTGGGAGGCTACAGCTAAGGATGACAGCGCTTGACGAAAACAAATGCAAGTGTGCCAGGATGGTGATGACTTATAAAAATAAACGCTGCTTTTAATATCATGATAGTGTCAAGAAGTAGGGCAGTTCTGCATGAGCCTTTACCCGCTGGGATAATATTAAAATCAGGCCACGATCCTCACTTCTCTTTTCACTCACCCAACTAGGAACATGGGTACCACGGGTGAGAGGTCACAGTGCATTAATCAGTTCCAAGGCGATGGCAGCCCACTCCAGTACTCTTGCCTGGAAAATCCCATGGACAGAGGAGCCTGGTGGGCTGCAGTCCATGGGGTCGCAAAGAGTTGGACATGACTGAGCAACTTCCCTTTCACTTTTCACTTTCATGCATTGGAGAAGGAAATGGCAACCCACTCCAGTGTTCTTGCCAAGAGAACCCCAGGGACGGGGGAGCCTGATGGGCTGCCATCTATGAGGTCGCACAGAGTCGGACACAACTGAAGCGACTTAGCGGCAGCAGCATCTCCTATCATCGTATTCCTCTTTGAAAACCGTTCATTTTTGGAATAGTCTTTATTTAGATGGATTAGTTATTTTTGTCACTATACAAAAGGGTACCCAATTCTCTTTATATGTAAACTGGCAGATGAGAGTAAAGGGATCCGTTCAATGTTAAGAGTTTTATTTACGACACACACAAAAAGATTCTGTGTTGTTTCGTTCATGATAAACACCGATTGTGTCCATGAATTTCAAGGGGAAGAAAAGGGAAGGAAGGGAGAGGAAGGAAGGAGAAAAGGAAGGAAGGATTCGGAAGGAAGGGGGCGAAAGGGGAAGGAAAGGAGAGGAAGGGGAAAGAAGAGGACGGAAGGGGAAGGAAGGGAGAGGTAGGGAGAGGAAGGAAGGGGGAGGAATTTGTAGGAAGGAAGGGGAAGGAAGGTGGAGGACAGGAAAAGAAAGGGGAAATAAGGGAGAGAAAGGAAGGGGAAAGAAAGGAGAAGAAGGAAGCGGAAGGAAGGGAGAAGAAGGGAGAGGAAGAAAGGGGAAGGAAGGAAGCGGAAGGAAGGGAGAAGAAGAAAGAGGAAGGAAGGGAGAAGAAGGGGAAGGAATTGGAAGGAAGGAAGGGGAAGGAAGGGAGAGGACAGGAGAGGAAGGAAGGGTAAAGAATTGGAAGGATGGAAAGGGAAGGAAGGAGGAAGACAGGAAAGGAAGGGAGAGGAAGGGGAAGAAATTGGAAGGAAGGAGGGGGAAGGAAGGGAGAGGAAGGAAGGGTGAGGAAGGAAGGGGAAGGAAGGGGAAGGAATTGGAAGGACTGAACGGGAAGGAAGGGGGAGGAAGGGAGAGGAAGGAAGGGAGAGGAAGTGATGGGAAGGAAGAGAAAAGGAAGGAAGGATTGGGAAGGAAGGGGGCAAAAGGGGGAGGAAGGGAGAGGAAGGGGAAAGAAGAGGAAGGAAGGAAAAGGAAGGGAGAGGAAGGGAGAGGTAGGGAGAGGAAGGAAGGGGGAGGAAGGGAGAAGAAGGAAGGAAAAGGAAGGAAGGGGGAGGAATTGGAAGGAAAGAAGGGGAGGATTTGGAAGGTAGGAAGGGGAAGGATTTGGAAGGAAGGAAGGAAGGGGAAGGAAGGGAGAGGAAGGAAGGAGAAGGAAGGGGAAGAAGGGAGCAAGAGGGAAGCTCGGTGTTTGGTATCCTCGATTAAAAGGCCCAAGGAGCAGGCATTTCAGCAAAGGCGCCCTGTACACACGGAGGGCACCTCACAGGCAGAGTGGGCAGGAGTCAGGCTGCCGGATCCTTCACAGGGGATGCACTTGTGTGGCTCTGTCATTTGTCTGACTAGGCTACTCTGCTGACAATCCTCCCCTTTTCTGAACCCGAGTTTAAAAGTCGCGAGGTGTCAGGATATGATGACCAAAGGGGGAAAGTTCTAGACTGCTAGAGCAGGGGTGAGCACACTTTCTCTGCACGCATCCTGGGCCCCTGGCAGCCAGACTGAGCCTGCTACATCCGCTCAGGCTGCTTCAGTGAAAAAGAGCTGCAGGCGGGACATACACGGGTGCTGGGTGTGCTTCAACACAACCTAAAAAAAATACAGATTGCAGCTGGCGTTGGCCTGTAGGCAGCAGTCTGCCAATCCCTGCCTGACGGCCGTATCAGCAAAAATCACTCAGTCGTGTCTGACTCTTTGCGACCCCACGGACTACGCAGTCCATGAGATTCTCCAGGCCAGGATACTGGAGTGGGTGACCTTTCCCTTCTCCAGAGGATCTTCCCAAACCAGGGATCGAACCCAGGTCTCCCACTTTGCAGGCAAATTCTTTACCAGCTGAGTCACAAGGGAAGCCCAATAATACTGGAGTGGATACCCTTCCCTTCTCTAGCGGATCTTCCCGACCTGGGAATCGAACCGGGGTCTCCTGGATTGCAGGCAGATTCTTCACCCACTGAGCTGTCAGGGAAGCCCAAGGAAATTTATATGCTCATTTTATTAAAGAGTCCAAACTTCTTGTGTGCATATGTGCAGTCACTTCAGTCGGGTCCAACTCCTTGCGACCCCGTGCACTGTAGCCCGCCAGGACCCTCTGTCCATGGGATCCTCCAGGCAAGAACACTGGAGTGGGTTGCACGCCCTCCTCTAGGGGATCTTCCCGACCCAGGGATCGAACCCGCGTTTCTGTTGTCTCCTGCACTGCTAGATGGGTTCTTTACCACAAGTGCCCCCTGGGAAGACGACCCATATTACATTAAAACAGACAACCTTCTAATACCCTCAGGGTGACTTTAGACAATTAACACATAACAGAAGTGGTCTATTTGAGAAGTAAAACAAGTCTCTGCCTCGTTTCTGGGAATGACCACAGTGGAGGGGGTTCCGGTGGACTGAGGGGTGGATTTCAGCCCAGGTTCTTGGTCTCTGGGACACACACACACACACACACACACCTGCCATGGGGAGCCTTCAGAACACCAGTGCAAATGCCCTTCTAGGTTAAGATGACGCTCTCAGTATCCAAGTGCAAAGTCTCATGAAACTTCCCAGTTCTTTCCTGGATCGCATAAGTGTGAAGCTGAACAGACTAAATCTCATCAGTGCGGAGATGACATCTCTTTTTTTTTTCCTTCGTTCGTTAAACACAATTTTTAACAGGCTTCGTTTTTAGACTAGTTTTCGATTTCCAGCAAAAGTGACAGGAAGGTACACAGATTTTCTGTGTACTGTCTGCCCCTACACAGGCCCAATTTCCCTCATTATCCCCCACCAGAGGGTCCATCTGTTACAACAGATAAACCTACACGGACATTACCAGCTGAAGCCCACAGGTTATATCAGGCTGTGGCACCTTCTATGGGTTTTGACAAATGATATAAACACACCTGAGCCTCCCAGTGGTGCTAGTTGTAAAGAACCTTCCCCCTTCAATGCAGGAGACTTAAGAGATGCAGCTTGGATCCCTGGGCCAGGAAGATCCCCTGGAGAAGGGCACGGCAACCCACTCCAATATCCTTGCCTGGAGAAGCCCACGGACAGAGGAGCCTGTTGGGCTACAGTCCATGGGGTTGCAAGGAGTCAGACACAAATAAGCGACTTTCACTCACTCACTCAAGAAAACCGAGGCTAAGCGAACTGATGGCGTCGAAAGAAGTAGCACGTGACCGAAGCGACTCAGTACACACACACGCATGAAGACACGTGTCCACCACTACACCATCACCAACAATAGTTTCACGGCCCTAAAAGTTCTCTGTGCTCCAGGGGCTCATCTCGGCACTGAAGATGTGTTGCAAAGAGTCGGACACAACTGCGGGACTGAACTGAACAACATTCCACTGTCTAGATGCAACATTGAAATATTTATCCATTCACGTAGAAAAGGACATCATGGTTTCTCCCAAGTTTTGGCAATGATGAATCAAAGCTCTATAAACATGTGTGCAGGTTTTTCCTTTGGGTACATTAAAAAAGAAATGCCACTGAAATGATATTAAGTAAGGACCTGCCTGGTGGCCCAGTGGCTAAGTCTCCACACTCTCATTGCAGGGGGCCTGGGCTCGATCCCTGGTCAAGGAATCAGATCCAACATAAGCAACTAAAGATTCTGGATGATGCAATGAAGCCTAGAGACTCACAGTGTTGCAACTCAGACCTGGGCAGCCAAATAAATCAACACATTTTTTAAAGAATTATCTAGTTAACAGGTGTTCATGGGAAAGATTTTAAGAGGTTCTCAACTGTGGGCAACTGTTTCCCCATAGGGTCATCAGTCGATGTCCAGAGATATTCCTCATTGTCACAACTCTGGGAAGGGTCTCTGGCATGGAAGGGTAGAGATCAGACAAGACATTCCCACATGAGAAAGGATTCTTGTGCCCAAAATGTAACTAGTGCCGAGGTTGAGAAACCCTGCTGTGCCGTTCAGACGCTCAGTCCCGTCTGACTCTTGGTGACCCTGTGGACTGTAGCCCGCCAGGCTCCTCTGTCCGTGGGATTCTCCAGGCAAGGGTACTGGAGCGGGCTGCCATGCCTTCCTCCAGGGGATCTTCCCGACCTGGGGATGGAACCCATGTCTCGTATGTCTCCTGCATTGCCAGGCAGGTTCTTTACCACTAGCGCCACCAGGGAAACCCTGAGAAACCCTGGTATGAGGATAAAATGCTAACTCTCTCTAGGTCCACTCAGTCTCACCTCACAGAGATTGCCTCTATTTCCCAGCTTCCCCTACAGTCCTACAAGTGCCCACCGTGGGACACTCTTCCTTTTAACACCAATGTGCTCTGCTAACGATCCTTGAATTTGAGTCAAGAGAGGTGCATGTCACTGGTTTTCATCACAAAAATCTTTGAATGGCAAAGCTGCTCAGTACCTGCCTACGTAAAAATAACTCATTGTCCACCTGTTCTCGCAGGAAGTGTACATTTTATCAAGTCCCTTTAGGGACGTCATGATATAACTTAACCATCACATCAATCCTTTCGTTATTCCCACTGTCTAGCTGAGAAAGGCCAAGTTCTAGAGAGTTTAAGTGAACGGAACGGTCTGGACTGGTTTCGCAGCTAGGAAATGGTCAAATCTGTTAGCTGTTGTTTAGATGCTCAGATTCTTTGTGACCCCCTGGGCTGCAGCACGCCAGGCCTCCCTGTCCATCATTAACTCCCAGAGTTTACTCGAACTCATGCCCACCGAGTCGGTGATGACTTTCAACCATCTCATCCTCTGTCGTCCCCTCGCCCTCTTACCCTCAATCTTTCCCAGCATCAAGGTCTTTTCAAATGAGTTGGCTCTTCGCATCAGGTGGCCAAATTACTGGAGCTTCAGCATCAGTACTTTCAATGAATACTCCAAGATGATTTCCTTTAGGATGGACTGGTTGGATCTCCCTGCAGTCCAAGGGACTCTCAAGAGTCTTCTCCAACACCACAGTTCAAAACCATCCATTCTTTGGCACTCGGCTTTATGGTCTAAATCTCACATCCATACAGGACTACTGGAAAAACCATAGCTTTGACTAGATGGACCTTTGTTTGCAAAGTACCGTTTTTGCTTTTTAATGTTCTGTCTAGGTTGCTCATAGCTTTTCTTCCAACGAGCAAGCATCTTTTCATTTCACGGCTGCAGTCACCATCTGCAATGATTTTGTTGCTCAAGAAAATAAAGTCTGTCACTGTTTCCATTGTTTCTCCATCTATTTGCCATGCACTGATGGGACTCGAAGCCATATCTTAGTTTTCTGAATGCTGATTTTTAAGCCAGCTTTTCCACTCTCCTCTTTCAGTTTCATCAAAAGGCTCTTTAGCTCCTCTTTGCTTTTTGCAATAAGGGTGGTGTCATCTACAAATCTGAGGGTATTGATATTTCTGGCAATCTTGTTTCCAGCTTGTGCTTCATCCAGCCCAGCGTTTCTCATGATGCACTCTGCACATAAGTTAAATATGCAGAGTGACCATATACAGCCTTGATGTTGATGTGCTCCTTTCCCCAAATGGAACCAGTCTGTTGTTGCAAGTCCTGTTCAACCTGTATAGTTCGTGACCTGCATACAGATTTCTCAGGAGGCAGGTAAGGTGGTCTGGTATTCCAATCTCTTTAAGAATTGTCCATAGTTTGTTGTGATCCACACAGTCAAAGGCTTCAGTGTGGTCAATGAAACCAAAGTAGATGTTTTCCTGGAATCATCTTGCTTTTTCTAGTATCCGATCAGTTCAGTTTAGTTCAGTCGCTCAGTCGTGTTCGACTCTTTGCAACCCCATGAATCGCAGCATGCCAGGCAATTTATCAAATGAGTTGGCTCTTCGCATCAGGTGGCCAAATTACTGGAGCTTCAGCATCAGTACTTTCAATGAATACTCCAAGATGATTTCCTTTAGGATGGACTGGTTGGATCTCCCTGCAGTCCAAGGGACTCTCAAGAGTCTTCTCCAACACCACAGTTCAAAACCATCCATTCTTTGGCACTCGGCTTTATGGTCTAAATCTCACATCCATACAGGACTACTGGAAAAACCATAGCTTTGACTAGATGGACCTTTGTTTGCAAAGTACCGTTTTTGCTTTTTAATGTTCTGTCTAGGTTGCTCATAGCTTTTCTTCCAACGAGCAAGCATCTTTTCATTTCACGGCTGCAGTCACCATCTGCAATGATTTTGTTGCTCAAGAAAATAAAGTCTGTCACTGTTTCCATTGTTTCTCCATCTATTTGCCATGCACTGATGGGACTCGAAGCCATATCTTAGTTTTCTGAATGCTGATTTTTAAGCCAGCTTTTCCACTCTCCTCTTTCAGTTTCATCAAAAGGCTCTTTAGCTCCTCTTTGCTTTTTGCAATAAGGGTGGTGTCATCTACAAATCTGAGGGTATTGATATTTCTGGCAATCTTGTTTCCAGCTTGTGCTTCATTCAGCCCAGCGTTTCTCATGATGCACTCTGCACATAAGTTAAATATGCAGAGTGACCATATACAGCCTTGATGTTGATGTGCTCCTTTCCCCAAATGGAACCAGTCTGTTGTTGCAAGTCCTGTTCAACCTGTATAGTTCGTGACCTGCATACAGATTTCTCAGGAGGCAGGTAAGGTGGTCTGGTATTCCAATCTCTTTAAGAATTGTCCATAGTTTGTTGTGATCCACACAGTCAAAGGCTTCAGTGTGGTCAATGAAACCAAAGTAGATGTTTTCCTGGAATCATCTTGCTTTTTCTAGTATCCGATCAGTTCAGTTTAGTTCAGTCGCTCAGTCGTGTTCGACTCTTTGCAACCCCATGAATCGCAGCATGCCAGGCAATTTAATTTCACATACTTGAGCTGGTCTGAAATATATTCGGTCATTTCCACTGTGTGTATATGTGTGTTAGTTGCTTAGTCGTTTCTGACTCTTTGCGACTCCATGGATTGTAGCCCACCAGGCTCCTCTGTCCATGGGACTCTCCAGGCAAGACTACTGGAGTGGGTAGCCATTCCCTTCTCCAGGGGATCTACACGACTCAGGGATCGAACCAGGGTCTCCTGCATTGCAGGCAGATTCTTCACCGCTGAATCACCAGGGAAGCCCTCGTTTGCACTTTATCTACAAGCAACTACGCTATATTCAGTTTCGGATTTTCTGTAATTTTTTTTTTCCTTCACCCAACTGCCTTCCAAGTTTCCGCAGTTAGCCTTGACATCTAGAAGATCAAAGCCAGAACGGGATTGAGTCATCCTGGGGCTTAGCATTCCGTTCACGAGCACATCTCTCCCATGGCGTCAAACTCAGATGAACAGCGAATGTCTTATTTATAGTGATTGTTTATTTATAGATGAGCAGGATGACCAAGAGCACGCTTACCCCTACCGAGAAAGCAGCAGAGTGTGCAGCTGGAGGAGGAAACCCAAGTGCGGAAAAAGGCAGTTCCTTCCTGATTCCTGGAATGCAGCTCTTTGGAGATAAAACACACCCTATTTGTCATTAAAACTCTTCATCTCTGAGTGCGGCTGCCTTCAAGATGTTAACGCTTCTCTTGTTCCATCACTGGTTACCGGAGACTTGTGAAATCACAAGCAACCATTATTGTTAATGTCATGACTGGGGACCTGCCTGGGAGTTTAGCGGTTAAGACGTGACATTTTCACTGCGAGGCGCATGAGTCTGAGCCCTAATTGGGTGACTAAGGTACTGAACGCCTCGAGGTGCAGCCAAAATGCACACAGACATATGTACACAGGTACTCATATATATACAAATACACATATACATGTACATACACACTATGCCAGCAAAATCATAGCTAACTATGTACAATGGTGCATTCTTACATCAGGCCTCATGTCATGCAACTACAGCTACTGAGCATGAATTCTCCAGACCAGAACATGAGAGCTGGGAATTCCCTGGGCTCTGTGCTTTCAATGTCAAGGGTCTGGGTTTCATTCCTGTTCAGGTAATTAAGATCCCATAAGCCCTTGTGGTGCAGTGAAACAAAAAGAAAAAAAAAAGTCACCTTCATTTTTTTAGTCTTCTTTGATTTTGCTACAGTTACCTCTGCTTTATGTTTGGGGTTTTTAGGCCTGCAGGGTCTTAAGCTTCCCCGACCAGGGATCGAATCCACATCTCCTATGTTGGAAGGCAAAGTCTCAATCACTGGACCTCCAGGGAAGTCCTGGCCCACCTTTCTTAGAATTCTGATTCCTCACTGCCCCTTCCTCTACGTGAAGGCTGCTAAGCAGAACAGACTCACGTGTGGGTGCCAGTCAGTCAGTCCTCCAAAGCCAGGGACAACGAGGACACGAGGGTTGGTCTGTCTCGGATAAGATGACTAAAACAGTTTGAGAGTTTGTTTCTTTCTAGCTTTCATGACACAACTTTGTCTCCACGTGAGACAGTTTCTAGCACGGGCTGCAATATCACTGGGGACGGCGACTGTAGTCATGAAATTAAAAGAGACTTGCTCCTTGGGAGAAAAGCTATAACCAATCCAGAGAGTGGATTCAAAAGCAGAGACATCACTTTGTTGACAAAGGTCCGTCAAGTCAAAGCTATGGTTTTCCCAATGGTCATGTACGGATGTGAGAGCTGGACCATAAAGAAAGCTGAACGCAGAAGAATTGACGCTTTTCAACTGTGGTGTTGAAGAAGACTCTTGAGAGTCCCTTAGACTGCAAGGAGATCCAGCCAGTCCATCCTAAAGGAAATTGGTCCTGAATATTTCTAAGAAAACCTGATGCTGAAGCTCAGATACTCTGTCCAACTGATGTGAAGAACCAACTCATTTGAAAAGAGCCTGATGCTGGGAAAGATTCAGGGTGGAAGGAGAAGGGGATGAGAGAGGATGATATGTATGGATGGATGGCATCACCGGCTCAACAGATATGAGTTTTCGTAAACTCCGGGAACTGGTGATGGACAGGGAGGCCTGGTGTGCTGCAGTCCACGAGGCCGCAAAGAATCGGACACGACTGAGCAACTCAACAATGGACAACAGCAACTATGCGATTATTTGGAGCAACAAACTCTTGAGACAATTCGTTTGAAGTAAGATCAAGAAATCTATCAGTTAAGTAAAGCCTCCTGTTTTAAGGCAATCTGACAAATTCTGCAGGGCAGGTAAACATCTGTAAACTGCTGGTGTGTGGTACCAAACGATAGCATACCTATGGGTTCAGGAGGGCCGCCAGGGCCTGGCATTACAAACATCAAAAAAGACTTGTGGTCTCCTGTAGTTTCAGAGGGCGACTGACTCTTGAGACATAAAAAAAAGACACACGATTTAACGCCAGAAAAAAATACCGCACAATTTAATGAATATCCATGGGTCAACAAGCCCTGCTTGGCTGGCGCTCAGAATTCCCAGATTCATCCCAGGGAGTGATGGTCCCCGCTGGCTTTCCAGGGTGGGCTTGGGACGTGGAATTCACATAAAATAGAGAGAATGTCACCTTGCGTGATCAGGGATCAAAGGTGCATGTGTAGGACAGAGCTCCAGGACACATGTGTCACTCTTCAAGTCTGCACGTACGCGGTCCCTGCAGTGATTTCATCATCACCCTCTGCCATCCCACAGACTTGGAAGAGCCTGTCGCTGAGCAGTCAGAACCTGGAAGTCATCCCAGGTGGTCTGGCATTATATATCCCATCCCGCTTCCACCGTTCAGTTCAGTTCAGTTGCTCAGTCGTGTCCGACTCTTTGCGACCCCATGAATCGCAGCACGCCAGGCCTCCCTGTCCATCACCATCTCTCACAGTTCACTCAGACTCACGTCCATCGAGTCCGTGATACCATCCAGCCATCTCATCCTCCGTCGTCCCCTTCTCCTCCTGCCCCCAATCCCTCCCAGCATCAGAGTCTTTTCCAATGCTTCACATGAGGTGGCCAAAATACTGGAGTTTCACCTTCAGCATCATTCCTTCCAAAGAAATCCCAGGGCTGATCTCCTTCAGAATGGACTGGTTGGATCTCCTTGCAGTCCAAGGGACTCTCAAGAGTCTTCTCCAACACCACAGTTCAAAAGCATCAATTCTTCGGCGCTCAGCCTTCTTCACAGTCCAACTCTCACATCCATACATGACCACAGGAAAAACCATAGCCTTGACCAGACGGACCTTAGTCGGCAAAGTAATGTCTCTGCTTTTGAGTATGCTATCTAGGTTGGTCATAACTTTTCTTCCAAGGAGTAAGCATCTTCTGTACCACTGCCCTATCTTTAGATGAACTTTTGAGGTACTAAAAAAAAAATAAACACACGCGAACACGCTGGTTTCTCTAGCCCTTTTTATCTGACTTGAAGGCCAGACTCTTGCCTCTGTCTTTGGGGGCTAGTCTCAATCATGCCTTTCTTTACGCTCAGTCTAAGCTGGCTTCCTTTTCTCCAGATTCCAGCATGGCCTTATTTCCCAGAAATTGCACTCAGTGGTTGGAAAGGGTAGTGGTTCCCTTCTGGCGCAGGCTGGCAGACTCTCGGAGAAGCAGTGTGGTCCTGGACTGACCTCGGCCAAACCCCAGAGTCCCTTGCTAGGGGCTGTGTGTGCCCTGGGGAGCAACTCACCCTCTCTGAGCCAGTAAAGGAGCGTGGCGTGCTGAACAGTTATGCTGCTGAAATGCACAGGTTCAGACACATACAGCCGGATGTGTAGGCCTGTACAGAATGACAGTTAACTGCAGCACGCTAACAGCTGTGCAGTGGTTACTGCAATGACGCGTGTTCCTTATGTTTTGTTCACCATAAAAACCAAGATGATTAAACATATATAAAATTATATATATATATAAAATTATATAAAATATACATCAATATGTAAAATTATATTATAAATAATGTTATGTATATAGTATATAAATCTATAAATAATAATATATAAATGTATTACTACATTGGATATATAAATATAATAATATAATACAATAATTATATTATTATATCACTAATTATATTATTAACATTATTATATTTTAATATATTTAACCATCTTGAGATATATATATATAAACCTAAAAGCCAAGATACATCTACATTTTCACCAGTGACTCCCACAAAGGAATAAGTGTCAGAGGTTTCTTTAATGGGATATAAAAGAGTCACGTAAGTGAAAGTGTCAGAGAATGATGTGTTTGTTTCCACCGGAACATAATCGCAGTTATCTCTGGTTTTTTCTTAAACGGAAACTAACTGCTTGGTTTCCAAACAACCGAACTTTTAAGTGAGCAAATGTGTCTGAGAAACGAAAAGAACAGGGTCAGAAGAAGGAAAGAAACCAATCAAGTCGGACAGAGTGGAGATGCTACCGTTCTTGACTCCAGCAGTATCTTCACGCTACACCCTCAAATGGTTTTATCTGCCTACCATTCTTTTACTGATCCCCTTTACCAGTCCAGTAAGCAATCAATTCAGCTCAGTTCAGTGGCTCAGTTGTGTCCGACTCTTTGCGACGCCATGGACTGGAGTCCACTAGGCTCCTCTGTGCATGGGATTCTCCAGGCAAGGATACTGGAGTATGTGGCCATTCCCTTCTCCAGGGGATCTTCCGGACCCAGGATGGAAGGAACTTGGGTCTCGTGTATTACAGGCCGATTCTTCACCGTCTGAGCCACCAGGGGAGCCTAACGATTGCAAACAAAATAAAATGCAAATGCTCTATGTCCTATAAAAATCAAGTACAAAGGAAACCCAGGATTTAAGTGAATATCCTAGTTTAAGCTTAATCTGATTTCCTTTGAGCCTGTTTAAATTTCTCTGGGGTCCTAAGATCACTCTCATGAATTATGGAATCTGTTAAATGCCAAGTATACTGGAGTGTGTATTACGGGGCTTCCCAGGGGGCGCTAGCGGTCAAGAACCCACCTGCTGATGGAGACAGAAGAGGCGGAAGATCCCTTGGAGGAGAAAGTGGCAACCCAGCCCAGTACTCTTTCCTGGGAAATCCCATGGACAGAGGAGCCTGGTGGGCAGCAGTCCGTGGGGTGGCAGAGTCGGACAGGACTGAGTGACTTCGCACGTCTGCACTATAGTTTGGAAGGTATCTTAAGCTGTTCTGGGGATGCGATTTCTGACAGCGCACTGAACAACAAAGCGTGCCACTGAAATGGTACTGGGAAGATGTCATTGGTAACAGGGAACTGGTGCTGGGTCAGATTATCTGCTTGTGCAAACAGAACTATTCACAAGTCACATGCAGCCCGAAGCACAGAGAAAACCTCTCTGCAAAAAAAAATGCTGAAACGCCCTGCAGTTTCAAGTATGACATTCACATGATTTTATAGAAATACCAGAGATTAAAAATAAAAGTATCTTTTGGTAGGACAGAAACCTTGTTCCTCCAAAAAGTTTACAAGAAAACTAGAGTGAACTTTGAGATATCTTTCGCAATTTGGCTCCTCCATTATACAGAGATTTACTTATTCAAATATGTAGAGAAGAGACAGCGCCTTACAAAGAAAAAGATGCAGAGTCTGGAAGCGGGAATTAGAAAAGTGACTCTCAGATTTGACTGGGGACTTTACACTATGCATCTCCCGCTGACAAAGGTCAGTATAGTCAAAGCTATGGCTTTTCAGTACTTAACCTAGAGATGTGAGAGGTGGATCATAAAGAAGACTGAGTGTCTAAGAAGTGATGCTTTAGAACTGTGGTGTTGGAGAAGACTCCTGAGAGTAACTTGGACTTAAAGGCGATCGAACCAGTCAACGTTAAACCCTGAATATGCATTGGAAGGACTGATGCAAGAGCTGAAACTCCAGTCCTTTGGCCACCTGAAGAACTGACTCATTGGAAAAGACCCTGATGCTGGGAAAGATTGAGGGCGGGAAGAGAAGGGGACGACAGAGGATGACATGGTTGGATGGCATCACCGACTCGATTGGCATGAGTTTGAGCAAGCTCTGGGAGTTGGTGATGGACAGAGAGGCCTGGCGTGCTGCAGTCCATGGGGTCGCACAGAGTCGGATATGACTGATGTGAACAACAACAGATCTCATACTGAAGGAAGTCTCCTGGGGGCTTTTTCTTTTTCTCCATAAAGAATAAAACTCTCTATTTGAAATCTTAAGAACTGCAGTCCAGGAGACACAGATACAGGTAAAACCAAAGGAAGTGTTCGGGGAAAAGAAAGAACCAGGGGCTTGTAAAGAGAGAATTCACAACGTTGTTAAAGTTGCCCAGTGAGAATCATGCCTGACTCTGATGCAAGTCACAGGTTATATCAGTCCTCAAAGAATCATGAGTTATTTTAGGGTTCCCCGGGGCTTTTTTTTTTTGAGACTCAAATGTGAAACAGTGACAGCAGAAGGGTTCAGAACAGCGTGATGCATTAAGGAGACACTCAATGCACCCACGGACACCCCGGAAAAGCCCCTGTACACAGGCCAAGCACTCGACAACTGTGGACATGCTCATCTGACTTCTGGGATCTTAACCTGTTTGATTCGATTAGAGGTTGGTAGATTGTTCTTAAAGGGCCAGAGACTAAATATGTTTCACTCCATGAGCCACAGAGAGCTACAACCGTGCTCTTTCACCCCTGCCGTGAGAAAGAGACAGACACAGCCTTCAGCGGGTGCAGCTGTGTTCCAAGGAAACTTAATTATGTATAATGAAACTGATGGAATTTTCATGTGTTGTAACTTGTCATTCTTCTTGGCTTCATTAAAAAAAAAAACAACACTTGCTTTATTTATGTTTAAATTATTTATTTGTCTGTGACTAGCTGCAGTACGCAAACTATTAGCAGCATGTGGGATCTAGTCCCCTCAGCGGGACTGAACCCAGGGCCTCTGCATTGGGAGACTGGAGTCTTAGCCGCTGGACCACCAGGGAAGTCCCTGGTTTTTACATTTTTAAGTGGTTTAAAAAAAAAAAAAGAAAAAAACAGAGGTGATTCAGTGGTTAAGACTCCATGCTCCCAATGCAGAGCGCTCCCAGGTTCAATCCCTGGTCAAGTAAACTAGATGCTACAGGCCTCAAGTAATGATTCCCTCTGCTGAAACTAAGACCTAGGGCAGCTAAATGAATGAAAGAATCAATCAGTTTCAGTTCAGTTCCGTCACTCAGTTGTATCCGACTCTGCAATCCCACGAACTACAGCACGCCAGGCCTCCCTGCCCATCACCAACTACCAGAGTTCACTCAAACCCATGTCCATTCAGTCAGTGATGCCATCCAACCATCTCATCCTCGGTTGTTTCCTTCTCCTCCCACCCTCAATCTTTCCCAGCATCAGGCAGGGTCTTTTCAAATGAGTCAGTTCTTCCCATCAGGTGGCCAAAGGATTGGAGTTTCAGCTTCACCATCAGTCCTTTCAATGAACACTCAGGACTGATCTCCTTTAGGATGGATTGGTTGGATCTCCTTGCAGTCCAAGGGACTCTCAAGAGTCTTCTCCAACACCACAGTTCAAAAGCATCAATTCTTCAGCGCTCAGCTTTCTTCATGGCCTAACTTCTTCATGGCCTAACTTTCACATCCATACATGACCACGGGAAAAACCATAGCCTTGACTACATGGACCTTTGCTGGCAAAGTAATGTCACTGCTTTTTAATATGCTGTCTAGGTAAGTAAGTATTGGGTTGGCAAAAAAAAAAGAAAAAGAAAAAGTAGAAACCATCCTTAGCTTATTTAATGTATAAAAGTAGACAAAGGGTTAAATTTGGCCTGCAGGCTACTCTGCTAAAGCTGTCTTAGATCAGATGAGGCATGCTTAGATTCCATTGCTATCGTAGCTTGCAAAGATTTCCTGAAAAATGAACCTCCAGGAAAGCACTATGATGATTCGTCAAAACATTCAACACACAGTTACCATACGATCCAGCAATTCCACTTTTAGGTATAAAACCAAAAGAACAGAAAGCAGGAACCCGAACAGATATTTGCACCCCAGTGTTCTAAGTAACAATACTCACAATCGCCAAATAACAGAAACAACCCACATGTCCACTGATGGATGAATGAATTTAAAAAGTGTTTATTCGTACAGTGTAATGCTATTCAGCTTAAAAACAGTGAAATTCTGACACGTCCTACAACATGGGCAAACCTCAAAGACACTGTTTAGTCGCTAAGTTGTGTCCAATTCTTTGCGAGACGCCATGGACTGTATCAGAAAGGAAATCAGTCCGGAATATACACTGGAAGGACTGATGCTGAAGCTGAAACTCCAATACTTTGGCCGCCTAGCGCGAAGAACTGACTTAATGGAAAAGACCCTGATGTTGGCAAAGATTGAAGGCGGGAGGAGAAGGGGACGACAGAGGATGAGATGGTTGGATGGCATCACCGACTCGATGGACATGAGTTTGAGCAAGCTCCGGGAGTTGGTGATGGACAGGGAGGCCTGGCGTGCTGCAGTCCGTGGAGTCCCAGAGAGCTGGACATGACTGAGCAACTGAACTGAAGTAATGGACTGTAGCCCACCAGGCTGCAATGTCCACGGAATTTTCCAGTCAAGAGTACTGGGGGTGGGTTGTCATTACCGTGTCCATCTGAAGACACTATGCTAATTGAAATAAGTGAGACACAAAAGGAGAAATAATGTATGATCCCACTTATGGGGAGTATCTAGAGTAATTAAAAACAGAGACGGAAAACAGAATGGTCTTGCCAGGAACAGGCTGCAATGTCCACGGAATTTTCCAGTCAAGAGTACTGGGGGTGGGTTGTCATTACCGTGTCCATCTGAAGACACTATGCTAATTGAAATAAGTGAGACACAAAAGGAGAAATAATGTATGATCCCACTTATGGGGAGTATCTAGAGTAATTAAAAACAGAGACGGAAAACAGAATGGTCTTGCCAGGAGAGGGGCAAATGGAGAGGAGAGCTAAGTTTAAGAGTTTAAATCTGGAAAGAGGGAAAAGTTCTGCAGGTGGATGCTGAATGTACTTAATGCTACACAGCACAGTGTACTTAAAAGTGGTTGAAGGGGGTAACTTTTATGTAACATATATACTTTACCATAACAAAAGAGATCTCAAAGGAAATGAACCTTGAGTGCAAATGTATTTCTTCCAAAGACCCAGCGGCTAGTTACAAACTTAGGTCAAAACGTCTGTGACAGCTAAAATGTGCATTAGCCAGTTTACTCTGAAGAAAAGTCAAGAATATCTGCTTTTTCCATAAGCCAGAGCCAAATCCTTCACTGTGAGAAGAAGCTGTCCTCGGTTATCTTCAAAGTCACAGATGACATTTTAAGATACTTGCCACTGCAGCGGAGGCATTCCCTAGAAAACAATCTCAAAATCTGGGTAATGTCTGGAATTTCTGAACATTGGTCAAACCTAGAAATTCTTAAGCCAGCTTCTGTCCCTGGAGAATTTATCTTCACGGAAGCAGAATGACATGTTTTGGCTAACTGAATTTGTATTCATCTTTGTAGTTGGGAAATGAGATCGATGTTCTTGCTAAATCAAGGTTCGTCATAAACGTCATTCAAAAAAACCAAGACATGATGTTGTTGCATGATTC
>SJYC01116743.1:47-36715 GCA_006408675.1 Madoqua kirkii | reverse complement strand
ATCTTCACGGAAGCAGAATGACATGTTTTGGCTAACTGAATTTGTATTCATCTTTGTAGTTGGGAAATGAGATCGATGTTCTTGCTAAATCAAGGTTCGTCATAAACGTCATTCAAAAAAACCAAGACATGATGTTGTTGCATGATTCTCAGGACCGTACTTGTGGTTGTTGGCAAAAACTCTAGAATCCAGGAAAAAAACAGCCCCTAATCAATCTAGGTGGATCGTTTCATCCTCCCTAAGATGAAAGCTGCGAAGTGAGGGGGAAAATTGCGGGTGGGGTGGCGGATTTAAGCATAATTCTTGGTGGAAGCTATTTCCCTTATTTAAAAGAAAAGAAGTAATAAGAATAAAAGCAGATTAATGCATTTTCTGTCAAAAACTCTCCCGACGGCTGGTTCACTGAACTCCGATCTCCTGCAAGCTTGGGGCTCCCCAGGTGCCTCAGTGATAAAGATCTGCCTGTCAATGCAGGAGACACGGGTTTGATCCCTGGGTTGGGAAGATCCCCTGGAGGAGGGAAAGGCTATCCACTCCAGGATTCCGGCCTGGAGAATTCCATGGACTGTATAGTCCATGGGGTTGCAAAGAGTAGACACGACTGAGCGACTTTTTCACTGAATGAAAATATACAGGGGGTTATCAAATGACTTTGGAAAACTTTCAGGCACCTTAAGTTTCCAAAAGGCATTTTTTTAATTGGCCTCACCTGTTGGCTGGCAGGATCTTAGCTCCCCAAGCAGGTATGGAACTCAGGGCCCAGGGATTGAGCACGCCTACTCCTAACCACCGGACTGCCAGAGAATCCCCAAAAGGCTTCTTTCTGTCATTTGGTTTTCTCTCAGTGAGCGTATGCTAAGGGGCTTCAGTCGTGTCCGACTCTGTGCAACCCCATGGACTGTAAGCCCAGCAGACTCCTCCGTCTCTGAGATTCTCCAGGCAAGAACTGGAGTTGGGTTGCTGTGCCCGCCTCCAAGGGATCTTCCTGACCCAGCGATCGAACCCATGTCTCTCCCATCTCCTCACTGCTAGGCAGGTTCTTTTACCACTAGCTTTCTCCCTCACTCAACTGCAAAATCGACCGCCTTTTACGACAGGACTATGCTGTATCCAGCCACCCTGTGAACTCACGAAGCACCTCTGCCCGCTTCAAATCACAGAGCCACGTCTCAGGTCCCAGGCGCTGCACACTCAGCCCAGAACCGGCCTCCATCTCAAACACCACGAGTCCATGTGCGTCCACCCTGCACGCCCCTACCACCCACACCAACACGTCCCCCCCAACTCCAGCCCACCTTCTGAGTTAAAAATGACACCTGCCTCCCACTCAGGGGGACGTGGACCAGATCCGCGGCTCCTCCAACCCAGGATGTCCACACATCCACCGGGCTCATTGCCCAAGACCGCCCGAGTCTGCGCTTTTCCCTCTCAGATCCACTGGGCTGTACTAGGGGAAAAGTAAGACTGCCTTCATCCTGGGACCCACTAAAACCACTCTAGTTCCAACCCCCAGCAGGACCAGCCACCTGTCACTGTGGTGGGAAAAGTCTGCAGGCTCTCAACTTCAAACGCACCACCATGAGCATCATATCCTGCAAGGAGCCATCAGGCAGGCCCTGCACACAGCTCTCAACCTCATCTCCCGGTCGGTCTCGGGGCCCCAGCAAGCTGGCCTGGCATGCTTTCTGTCCCTGGGGTTTCCAGAGCTCAGCGCCGCAGGCTGCCGCTTTGCAGGTGCTGTTCCCTTTCTATGAAACTATCTTTTCCCTGCTCTTCCCACAGACATCCTTCAGACGGCAGCTCACCAGTCTCCTCTTCTAAAAGCTCCAACATAGAAGCCCTTCTGGTCCGAGGCCTTCAGCTACACGGTCCCACTCCTTCTTGACAACAGGCGTCACCATCAAAGCATCTTGTGCCATCTGGGTACTGCCTGTCTTCCAGGTAGCAGGCAGGCTCGGCAGGACATGGCCTCTGGACCACCATATCCCTGAGCTCAGAGTTCTCCCTCCAGCCACAAAACTGAGTTTCGTGCCAGACGCAACAAAACATGTAATAAACAGCCTACGATATACAGGCATGAACTTAAAAATGGGCATGAACTTAAAATTCAGAATACAACACAAAAGAGGCATCCCAAGTGGTCCAGTGGTTAAGACTTTGACTTCCAAAGCAGGGGATAATAGGTTCAGTCTCCGTCTGACTTCCAAAGCAGGGGGTAATAGGTTCAATCTCCGGTCAGGGAGTTAAGATCCCATATGCCTTGGAGTGGGGGTGGGGAGGGGCAAAACACAAGAACACGAAGCAGAAACAGCATTGGAACAAATTCAGTAAGGACTTTAAGAAATGGTCCACATATGAAAAATCAAATAGAGAAGTTAAGGACACAATGCCCTTTATCACTGCAATAGAAAGAACAAGATATCTCGGAATAAAGCTTCCCAAAGAGACAAAAGACCTGCATGCAGAAGACTCCTGATAAAAGAAATCCAAGATGACACAAATATGGAGAGATATAGCATGTTCTTGGATGGGAAGCATCAATACTGTGAAAATAACAATGCTCTGCCGAAGTAAGCAACCAGATCCAGTGCTATCCCTATCAATAACCAACGGCATTTTACACAGAAGGAGAACAAAAAATTCCACAATGTGTATGGAACTCGAAAGACCCTGAAAAAACCAAAGCAATCTTGAGAAAGGAAAAGAGGGCTAGAGAAATCAACCTTCCTAACTTCAGACTTTAAAGTCTGAAAATAGGTAGCTACGGTCATCAAGACAGTATGGTACTGGCACAAAAACAAAAATGTAGACCAATGGAATAAGATAGAACGCCCAGAGATACACCAAAGCACCTATGGGCACCTTATCTTTGACAAAGGAGGCAAGAATCCAGAAGGGAGATAAGACAGCCTCTTCAATAGATGGTTCTGGGAAAACTGGACAGCTACATGTGAAAGAATGTAACCAGAACACCTCCTAACATCAAACACAGAAATAAACTCAAAATGGATGAAAGACCTAAATGTAAGACCAGAAACTGTAAAACTCTTAGAGGGAACCACAGGCAAACACTCGATGACATGAATCACAGCAAGATCCTCTATGACGCACCCTCTAGAGTAATGGAAATAAAAGCGAAAAGAAGCAAATGGGACCTGTTTAAACTGACACGCTTTCGCACAAACAGTCAACAAGGTGAAAAGTCAGCCCTCAGAATGGGAGAAAATAATAGCAAAGGAAACAACCGACGAAGGATTAATATTCAAAATATACAAGCAGCTCAATACCAGAAAAATAAAACCAAAAAGTGGGCAGAAGACCCACATATCTCCAAAAAAAACCATACAGATGGCTAATAAACACATGAAAAGGTGCACAACATGACTCATTATTAGAGAAATGCAGGGCGCAACTACAACGCGATACCACCTGACAAGCAGAATGGCCACCATCAAAACACCTACAGACAATAAATGCTGGAGGCCGTGTGCAGAAAAGGGAACCCTCTTGCACTGTTGGTGGAAACGCAAATCGATGCAGTCACTATGGAGAACAGTGTGGAGAATCCTTAAAAGCGGAGGAATAAAACCACCATCTGACCCAACAATCCCACCACCGGGCGTACACCCTGAGAAAACTGGAACCCAAAGGGACATGTACCCCAGTGTTGACTGCAGCACGGATCACAAAGGCCAGGACGTGGAAGCAGCTTAGATGCCCACCGGCAGATGAATGGGTAAAGAAGCTATGGAGCATACACACAATGGAATATTACTCGGCTACGAAAAAGAGCACATTCAAGTCAGTCTCACGGGGTGGATGAACCTGGAGCCTATTATACAGAGTGAGGTGAGAAAGAGACAAACACTATATATTAATGCATATATACAGAATCCAGAGAGGGCTGATGAACCTACTTGCAGGGCAGCAGCAGAGACGCAGGCGCAAAGAACAGACTTGTTGACAGTGGGGGGAGGGGAAGGAGCGAAAACTGGAGAGGGTGGCACTGCAACATACACAGTACCGCATGTAAAGTTAAAAGCGGCAGTGGGAATTTGCTGTATGACGCAGGGAGGTCAAATCCACCTAACAGGCTGTGAGGCGAGAGGCAGGTTCAACAGGGAAGGTTCACACAGACACCTGTGGCTCATTCACGCTGGTGGCTTGCAAAAAACCAGTACAATACTGTAAAGTGATTGTCCTCCAATTAAAAATATTAAAAAAAAAAAGAGGGGGGGGGAAGGCCCATGTTAAAAAAAAAAAGGAGAAAAGGCAGTGGCGCCCGACTCCAGTGCTCCCCTGAAAATCCCATGGGTGGAGGAGCCCGGTGGGCTGCAGTCTATGGGGTCGCAAAGAATCGGAGACGACTGAGCGACTTCCCTTTCACTCTGCACTTTCACGCACTGAAGAAGGAAATGGCAACCCGCTCCAGTGTTCTTGCCTGGAGAATCCCAAGGATGGTGGAGCCTGGTGGGCTGCAATCTATGGGGTCGCACAGAGTCCGACACGACTGAAGTGACTTAGCCAAAAAAAAAAAAAAGAACAACCAAATATGAGTATTGAAGACCCAAACTCCAGTGAAGACGGCACTTTCCTCCTTCTTGACTCAGGGGCGGCTTTCAGGCCTTGCTGGGCCTTTATACTAAGCGCTAACGACAAGCAGAAAGTGTGTGTGGAAGTTGCCTGGAATCACATCCTTCTAACTGCATAGTTGACCGAGCAGATGGCGTGACACCTCCACACCACGTACATACAAGGGTGTATCGTCAGCATTGCATGAGACAGACAATCGGGAAAGTCCGGCCCCCAACTCACGCGCACACACATACGTAATTACCAGGGTCCGCTCTTCACTGGCAGGACTAACAGATAAAAAGATGAACGGCAAAAGGATCTCATAAAGGATTCAGCCACTCCCAGAGGCTGAGCCTGCTGCCACCAACGGGGCACGGATTTCCATGAGCAGAGCTCAGGAAAGGGACGCTAGCTGGTCCAGGCTGTTGACAGGTCCTTACCTGTGATCTGCACCTTCTCTACAGAAGGACCTTAAAGCGGGATGCCCGACGCACAGGGATGGATGTGCACAGCTGGGAAGGCAGTGTTCACAACCACCGCGTCTTTCCTCCCTGTACCTCTGGATACGCCCGCTCGCAAAGCCAGTCCAGCTGTCCTCAGCTGCACCTGCTGCTGTAACGACACATGTCCCTGACATATCTCACTTGACTGCACACAGCAGCCGCTGGCCAGAGTTTTGCTCAAGCAGAGTTGATGCTCTGCAGACAGGGTGAGTGGCAATCATTTTAACAGAGGCTGTGGAATCACATGTGAGAAGGACAACCACGAAGGGCTTCCCTGAGGGCTCAGCTGCTAAAGAATCCACCTGCAAGGCAGGAGACCCTGGTTCGATCCCTGGGTTGGGAAGATCCCCTGGGGAAGGGAAAGGCTACACATTCAAGTATTCCTGGGCTTCCCTGGTGGCACAGCTGGTAAAGAATCCACCTGCAATGCAGGAGACCTGGGTTCGATCCCCATGTTGGGAAGATCCCCTGGAGAAGAGAAAGGCTAACCACTCCGGTATTCTGGCCTGGAGAATTCCATGGACTGTATAGTCCACGGGGCTGCAAACAGTCAGACACGACTGAGCGGCTTTCACTTTCAAGACAACCAAGACTCAAACACAGGAAGACCTTACGGTCCTTGCCCCTCACGTCCCGCACCTCCGTTTTTGTCTGTGGAAAAACGTTAGCCAAGGAATGAGTTTAATCAGAGGAAATGCAGAAACAAAGGACAACAGTTAAAGGAGATCAACTATAAACTTTAATAACAATTTAGTCACTAAGAATTGATGCCTTCGAACTGTGGTCCAAGAGAAGAGTTTGACAGTCCCTTGGACAGCAAGATAAAAGCAGTCAATCCTAAGGGAAATCAATCCTGAATATTCCTTGGAACGAATCGAGCTCCAACATTTTGGCTACCTGATGAGAAGAGCCGACTCATTTGAAAAGACCCTGATGCTGGGAAAGATTGAAGGTGGCAGGAGGGGACGACAGAGGATGAGACGGTTGGATGGCATCACCGACTCGATGGACCTGAGTTTGACTGAGCTCCTGGAGCTGGTGATAGACAGGGAGGCCTGGTGTGCTGCAGTCCATGGGGTCACAAAGAATCGGACGTGACTTAGCGACTGAACTGAACTGAACAAATCAAAGAACTCATTTGTGCTTCCAAATGCCAGGAGTTTATGACAGCTAACAGTGATTACACACACTTTCTGGAGTCCTGACAAAGCCCAGAGTTAAATGGCTATAACTTTACAATATGAAACTAATGTAGCAAAATCACTACAATATTCCAGACACCCCTAGTATTCTGAAGCCGCTTCCCAAGATAGTAGTGTCTGAATGCTGACTCTTAACACAGATAAATTAAGAATACATCCAACTAGCTTCCTGAGCTCCCCTGTGGCTCAGATGGTAAAGAATCTGCCTGCAGTGTGAGAGACCAGGTTAGATCCCTAGGTCAGTAAGGTCCCTGAAAAAAGGGAATGGCAACCCACTCCAGTATTCTTGTCTGGAAATTTCCCGGACATAGGAGCCCGGTGGGGTACAGTCCATGGGGTCGGCAGAGTCAGACACGACGGAGCAACTAACCTTTTCACTTTTTCACAACTGGCTTCTTAACATTAGAAGGGATACACAATGGAATTGGAACTAAATTTGCATTGAAATGAGTATATGCTGCGCTTTGTTGAATGCATTAGCTTATACAAAATCATTTATGACAGTTTTTTTTGTATTAAAGCAGCTATCTGTGAAGCGAGATATAAAACCATGAAATACGTAAATTTTACAAAAAGGATACATCCTGCTGATCCTTTTGATCTAATCTGCCTTCACTGGCTTAAATTTATCTCCCCAGGAGATGGTTAAGCCAAAGAAGGCCGCAGAAGGAATGGTTCGTCGGTTGCTTGCTTGGGCTCCAGGGTATGCTTGTGGGCATTGCCGTCAAAGAACCTATGTCTGGTTACTCTACGTCTGTGTTGCCACTGCTGTAAATCATTTCATCAGTACTATCTTTGTAGATCCCATGTATGTGTGTTGTGTGTGCTTAGCCGCTCAGTTGTGTCCGATTCTTTGTGACCCCGTGGACTAGACAGTCCATGGAATTCTCCAGGTCAGAATACTGGGGTGGGTAGCCTTTCCTTCCTCCAGGGGATCTTCCGAACCAAGGTCTCCGGCATTGCAGGCGGACTCTTTACCAGCTGAGGCACGAGAGAAGCCCAAGAATCCTGGAGGGGGTAGCCTGTCCCTTCTCCAGGAGGTCTTCCAGAGCCAGGAACTGAACAGGGGTCTCCCACATTGCAGGCAGATTCATTACCAACTGAGCTACCAAGGAAACCCAAGAATCCTGGAGGGGGTAGCCTATCCCTTCTCCAGGAGGTCTTCCAGAGCCAGGAACTGAACTGGGGTCTCCCACATTGCAGGCAGATTCATTACCAGCTGAGCTACCAAGGAAACCCAAGAATCCTGGAGTGGGTAGCCTGTCCCTTCTCCAGGAGGTCTTCCAGAGCCAGGAACTGAACCAGGGTCTCCCACAGTGCAGGCAGATTCATTACCAGCTGAGCTACCAAGGAATCCCAAGAATCCTGGAGGGGGTAGCCTATCCCTTCTCCAGGAGGTCTTCCAGTCCCAGGAACTGAACCAGGGTCTCCTGCATTACAGGTGGACTCTTTACCAGCTGAGCCACCAGGGAAGCCATTAGTATGTAATATTTGTTTTTCTCCTTCTGACTTACTTCACCCTGCATTTTGACTTCTCACCTTGAAAGTGTATGATTTGTTAGAAGATTATGTCTGTTCAAATATATTTATAAAAGGTTTTTCATTTAAAATTATCAGTTGTGTTTGACAGAGGGATTTGAATTTATCCTCAAAGATTTAAGTCCCTATGATGTAACTAATCCAGCTCTAATTCACTCAATATATATAGAATGACTCTGCAACTACTATTCAAATCAAAGTACTAGCCGCTGTAACATAGGCTCCTTGTAAAATATATTTACCATAAAAAAAAGGCTGCAAGGGATTAACCTGAAAACATTTTTTAAAAAGAACTTACATTAGTACCCTCTGATGGTTTCTTTCATTTCGGAAGCCCTCCCCAAATGCAGGAGCTAAGATCCTCCCATCTGCCTGCACTGACCTACCTATTCTGGTAGTTCTCAGTGGGGGGACGTCCGGCAGTGTGTGAAGACACGTTTGGTTGCTTCAGCTGTTGGGAGAGAGTTCCTCTACAGCACTGCATAGAGACCCAGGATGCTGTTCCACACCCCACAATGCAGAAAACAGCTCCTACCATCAAAAATTGGTGTTGCTGTTCAGTTGCCCAGTTGTGTCTGAGAGCTGGACCGTAAACAAAGCAGAGCACCACAGAAGTGATGTCTGTGAACTGTGGTGCTAGAGAAGACTCCTGAGAAGCTTCCCCCCAAATCCAGTTCAGTTCAGTTGCTCAGCCTGTCCGACTCTTTGCAACCCCACAGATCGCAGCATGCCAGGCTTCCCCATCCATCAACAACTCCCGGAGTTTACTCAAACTCATGTCCATCGAGTTGGTGATGCCATCCAGCCAGCCATCTCATCCTCTGTCGTCCCCTTCTTCTCCCGCCTTCAATCTTTCCCAGCATCAGGGTCTTTTCCAATGAGTCAGTTCTTCGCATGAGGTGGCCAAAGGATTGGAGTTTCAGCTTCAGCATCAGTCCTTTCAACGAACACCCAGGACTGATCTCCTTTAGGATGGACCGGTTGGATCTCCTTGCAGTCCAAGGGACTCTCAAGAGTCTTCTCCAACTCCAAATGTCAAAAGCACCAAGGTTCAGAAACCCATTCTATCCCCTTATGTACAAAGGGAATTTATCTCCTCTTCCTGGAGCCAGTTTTCAGTTTATACAAGCTGTACCTTTTTACCCTCACCCCATTGTTTCTAAATTGTCCATAAGACACTTTCATTTTTCTAATAACTCAGTCTTGCTTCTGTCTTTCCAGCCTTCAAAGAGTCTTCACGTCGTAATGGACAGCTGCTGGGAATAAGTCGTTATGAACTGGCAATTCGGACACCTTTGACACTTTTTAAAAAAATATTTATTTTTATTCTTGCTTAGTGGCTTGCACCAAGTCTCAGGGCACATGGGTCTTTTGTTGCAGCTCACGAGAATTTTCGCTGTGGCATCTGAATTCAGTGGTGGCATGTGGTACCTAGCTCCCTTACCAGGGATTGAACCCAGATTCCCGTGCATTGGAAGCAGTGACTCTCAGCCCCTGGACCACCAGGGAGATCAATATACCTCTCTTCGGAAGCTACTACCTCACAAAGATAACTCTCCTTCAGTCTCCACAGGTTAATTCTCAACGGGAAACTTCTACCTTCTCCCCAAACTTAACAGACCTAAAAATACTGGAAATAATACCACTCAATTTGACAAATTCTAGGTCAGATGGTCCCATCATTAATGCACCATCTTCTACTCCAAACATTTAGAGTATCAGCTTCATCAAGATGTGTATGTGTGGGGGGGGACCCAGCAGGCCCAAACGGAAGGATGCTGTGAAGCTTCTAGAAGGCAACAAAGCTAAGCTTCTGCTCCAGGGAGAAGACATTCTGTATGTGGTCCTGTTTTGATCAGAGAAGCCAGGCCTATGATCAGGGCAAGGCTTTGTGGAAAGGACTGAGGACTGAGCGGGCAGGCCAAGAAATGGAAGACCACGGTGATCATTCAGATATCAATGGGCTAAGAATTCACAAGGCATCTATTTCAAATGCCACACACCAGCCATCAGGAAGGCTGTTTGATCAGAGTGTCTACCATGAAAAGCTGTACACCTCCCAGACATCGCAAATCCAGCGTATTCAGTCCCAGGTCGGTCAAATAACAACAATAATAATAATATAAAAATATGGTGTCTTGTAGCTTATCTGTGCTGTCTTCCTCCCTGCACTGCATTATTCCTACCAGATTTTAAAGGCTCAATGAGTCAACAATGGGGTCACACAGATGAAGTCTGCATTTAAGCACTTGTGATAAATGGGTCTGCTCCTCTGTCCACACAAGGGAGGTAAAAGTCCACCCTAAATGCAAGAAAGTCTATCATCACACACAGGGGGCCTTACACAACTAGGTCTCTCTGCATTTATCTCTTCTTAATTTCTAAAGGGCCCAAGCCTCCATTCAACAGTACGATTTTCACGGAACAGAAAATTCACGGTGTTCAGGTCAAGAGGAGCGTTGAGAACTGATGCCCTGGATAAAAATAATTATAATGATTTACCAAGAGCCCTGGAAGGCAAATCGGCGTGAAAGGCCCAGTAATACATAAACGCGTTCCACCTGCATACATTTTAATAGCACTACCACTGTAAGAAAACACAGTGTGGATTTTTCTCTCTGTGTCAGCGTATGTAATTAAAACAAAATCAGGGGCTTCTTATTAATCAGTTCCATTCTCCTCTGAACCACTATCCACTCCATTCAGCCTGCACGACCAAAAATTTCTCAGTAGCTTAAAAGAGACCAGGGTCAGGGAAAATCATTATGTGTGCTAATTTCTACCAAAAAAAAAAAAAAACAGGAGGAATCAATTTTTCCTTACAATCTTTCTAACTGGCAAAGGTCCACTCAAGAGTGCTGTGGTTTTCTGGTTTTTTTCCCCCAACTCATACTATTATATTAATATAAAGGGAGATAATAGTTTACATATTTGTTGAAAACATAGAAGTTAAATGAACTTTCATTTTCTATCTGCATGGCTGAAAAATTATGAACAAATAATCCAAACATCATATTCACATTTAAGAAAACATTCAATGAATACTCAACATTTCTACTCTATTTCTTTTCAGTGGGTGGGGATGTCTGTATGATTGTTAGAATCTGCTCTCTAGTAAATACTGCCGATATTTAAAAATTACGAAGCGCAACGTATGTGGCCAATATCAAAGTGATTTCACATGCACTCATGTTTAACACCTCAACACCCAATGCAGGCTTCCCAGGTGGCTCAGTGGGAAAGAATCCACCTGCCAAGGCAGAGTTGAAACCTTGGGTTGGGAAGATCCCTCTGCAGAAGGAAATGACAACCCACTGCAGTACTCTTGCCTGGAAAATCCCATGGATGGAGGAGCCTGGTGGGCTGCCACCTATGGGGTTGCACAGAGTTGGACATGACTGAAGTTACTTAGCAGCAGCAGCAGCAGCAACAGCAGTATTCTTGCCTGGGAAATCACAGAGGAGCCTGGTGGGCTACAGTCCATGGGGTCGCAAAAAAGAGTCAGACACGACTAAATAACAACACCCAACGTGTCATGCCCAACACATACTTTTATCCATCAGGATGTACGTGTTCTGTCTAATTTGTTCATTGTAAGATTCTCTGCATCTAGAAGAATTCCTGAGACAGGTGGTAGGTGCTCTAGAAACATTTACTTACTGGTTAGGTGAATGCGTTCAATCTGAGAGATGGAGTGAACGCAAATGACTCAAGAGGTATACAAGTTCATCAAGAACTTCATGTGCAAATATTATGCAAAGCGCTACGTGGTGCATAAGGACAGTATTCTTGCCTGGGAAATCACAGAGGAGCCTGGTGGGCTACAGTCCATGGGGTCGCCAAAAAGAGTCAGACACGACTAAATAACAACACCCAACGTGTCATGCCCAACACATACTTTTATCCATCAGGATGTACGTGTTCTGTCTAATTTGTTCATTGTAAGATTCTCTGCATCTAGAAGAATTCCTGAGACAGGTGGTAGGTGCTCTAGAAACATTTACTTACTGGTTAGGTGAATGCGTTCAATCTGAGAGATGGAGTGAACGCAAATGACTCAAGAGGTATACAAGTTCATCAAGAACTTCATGTGCAAATATTATGCAAAGTGCTACGTGGTGCATAAGGACTGTGGAGACAGGTGCCCAAGCCCCTTCCTGTACAAGAAGCCTGTGCTACAAACCACACAGGCTTTGCGTAAAAAGATAACTCCCAACAAACAGCACGTTAGACTAACTCTGACGAGGTACAAGGAAGGCCACAAAGGTATGCCCTTTCATCTTTATTACTTCATGCAACCACTATGAACTCAGGGGAGATCATATTCCCACTTGGTGCACAGAGAAAGAGGTTCCTGGTCACCTGGCTAAAAGGAAACACTCACAGCTGAGCAGAAGACGGAACCCAGAAGCTCTCTGCAGGAGGTGTTGCTGTATCATATACCCATCCTCGTCCCACAGTCTAGAATTCTGCACTGAACGCACAGCTGTTTTAGCAACCCCTTGTTCCCGCTAGAGTGAAGACAGGGTCGAAGGCAGAATCTGCTAGACTACCATTATCCACTTCCATCCCTCCCCCTTTGAGAACAGGACACCCGGATTCTGTGTAGGCATATGGTCACACCCCTCTCAAAAGGACAAGCTTTCCCTGTAACCCAGTTCTGGCCAACAGCTATGAGCAGAAGTCAAATATGAGATCTCTAGTCTGTGCTCTTAAAGGCAATGAAATCCCCCTCCTCACTCCTACTCAGGGACGTGATGTGAGGGCAGGAGCTGGGGCATCATTCCAGACACAGAGGAGGACAGAACCTTGGGGCTCCTACTGTGAGGCAGTGCTTCATGGAATGTGAGGTCCATCATCCCACTTCCAAAGCCACAGAAAGTTACATCTCAGCTGATTTCGACGACTCGCCCCATCACTGCCAAATTCCCTTGCAGAAAGGTTAGAAGCTGCTTCCTGGCCTCTTATAACACACAGACATTCATCACCAGGGAAGAGAAAGTGGAGAAATGAAAAACTACAGCTACTAATGACTTCCTGCTCAGAAACCTAAGGCTTCACAGTGCGTTTTGGAACCAATGTTAATTGACGGGCACCCTGGGGTGTTTTACCACATAAACAAAGCCTGAGGAAAATCCCTTTCATCAGAGGAAGCATCAGTTAGAGGCAGCCCTGAGCTTATGACTTTCTGGCTCTGAACCTGTATGAATTTCAAAGCATGCGCACAGCAGTCTATGAGACTCTTGGGGACCCCTGAACTTATAGGCTCCTCTGTCCGTGGGATTCTGCAGGAATGCAAGAATACTGGAGCGGGTTGCCAGTTCCTTCTCTAAGGGATCTTCCCGAGCCAGGGATCGAACCAGCATCTCCTGCAACGGCAGGTGGGTTCTTTATCGCTAGAGCCACCTGGGAAGCCCCATTCAACCTCCGAGACCTTTTTTTTAAGTGCACAATGGGAAGAACCAACCACCTTTATCTCACGCAGGATGCCGAGGGGTCAAAACACCAGTGTAGACCGAGGGCCTCGTTCCCTTCCACGTCAGCACTGCCCTTTGTGGCCGGTAACCCATACATCCGGCAGAGGTAAGGGGAGGTGGCCATGCTGAACACGTCTCTCAGTGAGCCAGACAAACCCTCATGCTGACTCACCTGGGCGTACAGAACGCTTTACGAAGGCCTCCAGTGGAAGCAGGCCCGTGTTGAGACGGGGAGGTCACAGCCCACCCACCGCCTGTGATCTCAAGCACTGCTTCTTTCGTTTGTGGTGTGAGAACTCTGATGGGAGATGTGGATGGTCCAACAAAATGCGAGGTGAGCTTACATCTAATTAAAGAATGTTTAAATGCAAAGTAATCTTCACAACATATTTAGACCTAACCCAGCATATCCCAAATAGCATCATTTCAACTGTAGTTCACACTGGTTTTTAAAAAAATTATTGAGATCTTCGACACTCCTTTTACCTACAAAATCTCTAAAATTCCCAAAGTCTTATGTATTTTCCACTTGCGTCACATCTTAATGAGGAAACGGAATTTTCAAAGGGAACAGACCATTGCTATTATAGTTCAGAAGATGTATTCTGTACACCGAAAACAAAGGTACACATACCCATGTGATTCCCAACATAAAACTTATGGAACAGCTGAACCAAGGATCGAAATTTAAATCAATAAGGAAACAAAATCTCTAAACCTGATCCTCAGTAACCCTAGCCATATTTTGACGGTGCTCCTTGGGTCTACAAGGCTTGTAGCCTCTATACCGGATGGTGAAGGTCAGCATGGCTGCTAAGATGCCTGCAGCAGCTAATATTCAATAATTGTGGCCTGCAGGACGGAAGGACCTGGGGACATTCCAGGCCACACGATTCCTTGTAATTGGTCCACGTGCAAAGTCTTAAATTATGCACCCGCAACTTTTTTTCCCTTAACAAATTTCAAATAAATTAAAAGGAAAACCAAACAAACTGCCCAACTTTTAAACTATTCCTTTCTCAAAATAGTGTAACTTCCTGCTAGAAACTACTTTTTCATAATGCACATTTATTTTCATATTTTTACATAGACAATGAAATTTGGGGTCTCAGACTGGACTGACCAAGGCAATGAGTCCAAAGTGAGAATTGCTGCAGGTTTAAATTCCATGCTGGGTTTTGCAGACTTAGTACAGATATGGAAAAAAACATAAAATATGTCTTGGATGATTTTTTAAATATGAGTAACTTGTTGACATGATACTGTTTTGGATAGTGAGTTTACTAGATTACTGAATTATTATATATTAATACATATGTTGCAAATAATGGGCTTTCCTGCTGGCTCAGACGGTTGGATTTGCCTGCAATGCAACAGACCTGAGTTCAATCCCTGGTCCAGAAAGATCTCCTGGAGAAGGGAATGGCAATCCACTCCAGTATTCTTGCCTGGACAATCCCATGGATGGAGAAGTCTGGCAGGCTACAGTCCACAGTGTCCCAAAGAGTTGGGACATGACAGAGACAGATTTTTTTTTTAATGTTTCAAATAATATTAACCTAGCATATATTTTGGAGAAGGAAATGGCAACCCACTCCAGTATTCTTGCCTGGAGAATTCTTTGTATGGAGGAGCCTGGTGGGCTGTTGTCCATGGGGTTGCACAGAGTCAGACACGACTGAAGCAATTTAGCATGCGTGCATGCACTGAAGAAAGAAATGGCAACCCATTCCAGTATTCTTGCCTGGAGAGTTCCAGGGACAGAGGACCTTGGTGGGCTGCCGTCTATGGGGTCACACGGAGTCAGACATGACTGAAGTGACTCAGCAGCAGCAGCATATATTTAGATATATATTGCAAAAATAATTTATGATTTCTTTTTACTTCTCTACTGTGGCTATTAGAAAACCTTCAATGAAATTTATGGTTTGCATTCGACTTCTATGTGGAAGGTGCAAAAACCCAGACAGTTTCTATGGTGCCTGCAGGCTCTAAAATGTGTTGCTCATAGTCAGTAAGATGAAACCATAGCATTTTTTCAAGGCTTCTTTTGTGTCCACTACAAAATTTTAATTAGATGCCCATCACATCATTTTTTTATTCCGTGACCAATTCAAGACAGATTAATAATCACAAATTGTTCTAAATGCAGACCACACCTTTCTCTAGGAAACGAAGCAACTTTCTGTTGGAGGATTTTTTAATATAGGGACTTATCACAATTTCTGTGAAGACACCTGAAAGGGTTGTGGGTCTCAAAAAGAGCCGCGGTCACTGGCAGGTTAACCGCTTTGTGGGCACACACTGACCTCTCATCTGAGTGCGTATTGTTACACCTTCCGGTTTCAGAGCCACCTGGCCCAGCAGACAGCAAGGTTCCCAGTGAACTCCAGGGCTCACTGCAGAGCACCAGGTGTGGACCCCGTCCGGCTGAGCCTCTCTCATCCATGACCTGGGGGGTGACGTCAACAGAGCGGCACCCCTCTTCCTAGCAGGTTGCCATGGGAGACCAAGGGCGGAGATGCTACCATGGACTCTGTACTCCAGCCAAAGTACAGCTCAAATTTCAGTGCGCTTCCCTGGATAGCTCAGCGGGTAAAGAATCCGCCTGCAAACGCAGGAGACACAGGAGATGCGGGTTCAATGGGTTCAACCCCCTGGATCAGGGCCAGGAAATGGCAACCCACTCCAGTATTCTTGCTACAATCCAAAGGGTAGCAAAGAGTCGGACACGACTGAGTTTGCACAGATTCTGTTTAAGAAAGGGTGCTGCTTCACAGACATGTTACCAGGACTACAGACAGTTTCTCTTGCTGTTAGTGTTATATTAAACCTCCTGTTAGACAAGGTTTCCTGCCCCTTCCACTGTCAGCTATCACTTTTAAAGTTTAATTCAGCCTCGGCCACTCAAAGCGCTGGAGAACCCACAGCTAGAGGTGCTTAGGCGATCAGAGCAGGGACCCGTGTGCATCTGTCAACGATGACAAACTGAACACTCGAAGGCCTCCTTCCGCAAGAAGCCCTTTATTGTCTCTTTGAACAAAACCAAAACAAAGCAGAAACACCATCCAGAGATGGACTGGCTGAGTTGCCCAGCCACTGAGTGGCTTGCTAGCCACTGAGTCATGTTCCACTCTTTTGCGATCTCAGGGACTTTAGCCCGCCAGACTCCTCTGTCCACGGGATTCTCCAGGCAAGAACACTGGAGGGGCTTTCCATTTCTTTCTCCAGGGGTATCTTCCCAACCCAGGGATCGACGCCGAGTCTCCTGCACTGAGAGGCTGATCCTTTACTGCTGAGCCACCAGGCAAGGCCAGGCTGGTGTTAAGGGAAAGGAGTTGATTTTGCAGCAATGGCACGATCGTACAGGAGAGCCTTCTACTTTTACTACGTGGGTGGAGGGAATATGGCTTCCGTGTGCCCACAGCTGGAACCGCTGGCCCACAGTTGGAACCGTTGGCCCACAGCTGGAACCGCTGGCCCACAGCTGGAACCGCTGGCCCACAGCTGGAACCGCTGGCCCACAGCTGGAACCAGTACCGTGCACGTATCTGTGTTACCTACACACCCTGGAAACAGAGTTCAAGCTGAGCATCTCTGACCTCGAGCCACCATGGCGAAGGGAACCTGGGAGTGAGTCCTCTCCCCATTTCTCATTTCTGTGTGTAATCACACAGAATGGAGAAACAAGGACAGTCCTAGTAGGTAGGATCCACACAGACATGTAGAAACAAGGACAGTCCTAGTGTGCAGCAGTAACAAATGGAGAGGAAAAAGAACCCTGAGACCTGAGAAGATGCGTGTTAGGATAGAAATAAGGCCATTTCTCCACGCACTACCTCATCGATTGCAATTTGGCAGGAAGTAATTCATTATTGAACATAATCTAGAACAAAAACATTCACACATCATTGGGAAGCGAAAACCATTAAGCTACAAGGCGGCAAGAATCGTATCTCAAAATCATTACAACATTTGTTTTTAATAATCTATCGACGGAATTCTTTCTTTCTTTCTTTTTTTTTTTGCGGTCACATCAACAAGCATGCAGGATTTTAGTACCCTGACCAGGGATCAAACCAGCAACCCCTGCCGTGAAAGCGCCGAGTCTTATCCACCTGATTGTCAGAGGAGTCCTTCTATTAATCACTGCTGTATCATCTTTTCCCTCGCCTTTCATTCCTTTCCTTTCCAGGTTTGGGAAAAAAAAAAAAAAACTTAAACACTCTGAAAGGAGGAACTGAAATAATCTTTGCAAAGCTTTCCAAATGTGTGATGTTATACAACAGCGAAAGGAGAGAAAAGTAACAGCAAACGCAGAGACATCTCCCCGATGACTTCAGAGCAACACAGAAAACAAACAATCCTCCTCGTCCCTAATGTGGCATGAAACAGCACCGTGCTTCAAAGACACAGCAGAGACATTCAATCAAGTCATTTGCACAACAAAACATATGTCACCCGTACACACTCATCCACACCTGGACAAACTGTAAGCTGGCCTATTGATAATTATAAATATTTTAAGATCTTTTGCAGGCTAACCTAAGAATCTGCGCTTTTCCTACAGATGTCATTCTGTAAAAACACCGTCTTCTGATAAACACACTAGGAATCGTGAGATGAGCTGAATCCATGTAGAGCAGTGATATTCAAAGGCATCCATTCTCATCCAGGAGCAGTCACACCACACACCCTCCCCTGCAGCTTTAAAGAAAGGGCCAAAGAGTTAATGAGCAAAGAGCGTATTCTGGTATAATCTGAGTAATAAGCTCATGTGCTGAGCTGCCTTCCTGCTTTCTGGACTCAATTCCTGTTTAAGACGCAGCCCCAATATGCAGACTCACAGTCTCGCTTCAACTGGGAGACTCAGCTTCCCGGCAAATGCCAGAAGTGGCCTGTGTAGCTGAAACTCTGACAGTGCAGTCTTTATTGAAACAGCTGGCATTCACGTGGAATCCAGAGAGTTTAACCCCAAACAGAACCTGCCATTGCTTGCAAAACAGCTTATGTCTGTCCGAGTCACAGAAAAAAAAAGAAACACAAAAGACTGGCGAATAGGATGAAATATTCTACCTCATTTTTTTTTAAATCAAAGAAATCCAAAAACAAACAAAAAAAGTGCCCGTGTTCCCTTCTCAGTTGACCACACTGTCCTGAGCTGTCTGAGCGGCAGGGCCCCGCCCCCAACCCCAGCCCACCCCACCCTGGGCTCCCTGGCAACAGGAACAACTGTCACAAGCTTTCAAGGAAACCAATTTGGTAATCGGTCTCAAGAGCGCCACAGCTCCATTACCAGCCATCTCTCCTAAAGCAAAAAAAAAAAAAAAAAAAAAAAAAGGAAGCAATCTGAAGCTCCAGCAACAAGTGTTAAATCAATTACGGTACACGCACTTGACGGGATGGATGCCTGAACAATGTTTTCAATGAACATCGGTGATGATCACAAGGCTCAGTCCTCAAGGTTAAGCCGGGAGACCCGGGTCACAAAGCTGAACCTTCCTGACGTTTCATGCACAGGAATACGGGCAGCTAGGAGAAAATGTACCAACAGTCTGATGGGGGTGGGCCCAGAGGTGTTTATTTTGTTTCCAGATTCCATTCTCTCTCTCCTTTTTCCCCCCAAATTGCTCATTCCATGCAGCACGTTGCTTTTAAAAAAAATCAGAAAAGAGGGACCGAAAATAGAGGCCAGCGAGGAGTAACCACTAAATTCCTCATCCGCCGAGGATGATGAAGATGAATTAAGACAGTGATGTACCTGTTCACCTCTTTCCTAAGAACGTCAACGATGGCTGTCTTCGCACGGTGCGGTGTACCGGCGGGGCAGGGGAGGGGCGGAGATTCCTTCTCCTCGGAGGTTCACAGTGATCAGCCTCCTCTGAGTCACCTTGTGAAGTTTTATGGTGCCAGAGTCTATAAACACAACATTAAACATTTACGGTTGATATTTGCTGCTTCTAAAAATAACGTGGAGGAGAAGGTCTCTTAACAAGGCTTCCCGCTGACCTTCTCGCTGAAATCACCAAGGCTGCTGACTCTGTAAACGCGCTGACAGCCACCCACAGGCCCTGGAAATCTGTAATCCAGTGGACACCCCAGGGGCCCTTTCCCCCTGAGCCAGGTGGGCCTTCATACCCCAGTGTCGATGGGCCCCAAACCCACTTTTGTGATGGGGCATCTTACTCCACTGATGAAATGTAACAAAATATTACATAAGCTTATCAGCTAGGAAGACAGTCTTTCTTTCCCCTACACATGGTCAGACAAAAATGTACCATGACGGGCTTCCGGAAGGTCCGCTGGTTAAGACTCTGAGGGTCCACCGCAGGGGATGTGGGTTTGACTCCTGTCGGGGAAACTCACATCACACATGCTGTGTGCACGGTGCCGAGTGCGGCCCAAAATAAAAAAGAAAAGGTTATCACGAAGATGCTGGTGGAGTGGACAAGAGTGAAGAGATCTCAGAAAAGGCAGTGAACACGCAGATGGATTCTGCACGGAGACGGTTTCCTTCAGGAACCACTGCGCTTTATGGGACTCAACCCCAGAAACGGCAGAGGGTGCATCAGGGGTACAGTTTATTACGGAGAGACAAGCCCAAACTAGAATTACTGGACCCATATTCCAAGACAAGGCTGAATTACTTTCCATCAAGCAACAAGTGAAGAAACCTACGTTTAAATCTGCTGCTGTTTAGACACTGTCGTCGGAGAAGGCAATGGCACCCCACTCCAGTACTCTTGCCTGGAAAATCCCATGGACGGAGGAGCCTGGCAGGGCTGCAGTCCATGGGGTTGCAAGGAGTCAGACACACTGAGCGACTTCATTTTCACTTTCATGCATTGGAGAAGGAAATGGCACCCCACTCCAGTGTTTCTTGCCTGGAGAATCCCAGGGACGGGGGAGCCTCGTGGGCTGCCGTCTATGGGGTCGCACAGAGTCGGACACGACTGAAGCGACTTAGCAGAAGGAGATGCTGCCATATCCCACTCTTTTGCGACCCTGTGGACTAGAGAGCCCTCCAGGCTCCCTCTGTCCATGGGATTTTGCAGGCAAGATTACCGCAGTGGGAGACCACCCTGGCGATCCAGTGCCTCAGACTCCGTGTTTCCCATGCAAGGGGCACGGGTTCGATTCTTGGCAGGGGAAATAGGAACCCACAAGCCGCATGGTGCAGCCCCCGAAAGTTAAAAAAAGAAAAAGAATACTGGAGTGAGTTGCCATTTCCTTCTCCAGGGGATCTTCCCGACCCAGGGATCGAACCGGAATCTCTTGCCTTGGCAGGCTGTTTCTTAATTGCTGAGCCACGAGGGAAGCCTGGCATTCAAACAGTTTAACCTGAAGTCTCCAGGAGGTGAAGCTTACCTTGCTCCCCCTACACCCGTGAGCATGGGCTTTGAAACAAGTGTGAACAGACAAGAGAGGGGAAAGCGGTAACTCGATAGTGAAGAGACTCCACAAACGCACACCCTGGGCAAACAGCAAGCTCTGCACGCTCATCAGCGTTAAGTCACGTTGAGAGTCCCCGCTGGAGGCGACGTGATCACAGGGCCGTCTCTGCGGTCTACGTTCCCCAAACTCAAAACCCCAGCTTCATCACGGGGCACGCACCTGCAAGTCCAAAGTGAGAGACGTTCTGCCAAAGTTGTGGCCGGCATCCCTCAAAACAGAGCCACCAAAACCAAGCAAAGTCCGAGTCCCCGCCCCGGCCCAAAGGAAACATGGAGACGGGTGACTGAGTTCAGTGTGATGGGGATGGAATTCCGAGACAGAAAAGGGAACATGGATCGAGAAAAGGCTAAACGTGGAAAATAATCTGATACACAGGGGACAAAATGTTTTAAAATCATGTATACCTGCTTCATTTCTTTTTTTTCTAATTGATTTATTTTAGTTGAAGGCTAATTACTTTAAAATATTGTATTGCTTTTGCCATACAGTGACATGAATCAGCCATGGGTGTACATGTGTCCCCCATCCTGAACCCCGCTCCCACCTCCCTCCCCATCCCATCCCTCAGGGTCATCCCAGTGCACCAGCCCCGAGCACCCTGTCTCATGCATTGAACCTGGAATAGTGATTCATTTCATATATGATACTGTACATGTTTCAATGCTATTCTCCCAAACCATCCCACCCTCGCCTTCTCCCACAGAGTCCAAAAGTACATCTGTGTCTCTTTTTCGGTCTCACATACAGGGTTATCAGTACCATCTTTCTAAATTCCATATATATGAGTTAGTATACTGTATTGGTCTTTCTCTTTCTGGCTTACTTCACTCTATATAATAGGCTCCAGCTTCACCCACCTCATTAGAACTGGTTCAGACGTATTCTTTTTAATGGCTGCTTTCTGATGAAATGCCCAGAGAGGGGTCTCACTATGCCAGTGAAGCAGCTTAACCATGATGGTTAAGAAATCTGTGCAGGAGTGGCTGTGCTTGCCACCTATATAAAGGCCCATGCCTCTGGGTAGCAAATCCACACACACACATAGGTTCCCAAACTCCTGGGTCAACAGCTGTTACTGTGGCCAAACCACCAATAATTCTTTCACGGTTATGAGCAAGCCTCACTCCAAATCTTCAGATGCGTTAGCAGTCCTCAGTCTTGGCAGCCCAGGAGGAAACACACGTGTGCACACACACAGACACACACAGACACACACACGATTCTGTCAAGTTGCATTTCCATCCTTCAAAATGCCATTTTCTTTCATTTCTCTTTGACTTTCTGCTTTTCCTCCCGTAAGAATTTTGGCTATCTGCCTTAGTTGAACTTGAAAAGGCAGGGAAGATGAGTGTCCATGGGAGAAAAATTAAAGTTGGGGTCGGGGGGAAGTATATTAGCAAAGCCCTGGACAGCGGCATGATGGCCACTAGCCGTGAAGGTGGCAATATCTCCAACCTCGAGGCAAAGAGGCCAGCAGCATTCAGGGCAAGTCACGGGCTTCCCATACCGCCTTTCCACGTGGAAACGCTTCTATACCTGAAGGTTGCTGACGCAGCCGGTCTGGGGGTCAGACTCCTTGGGGTCCACCTTGGGCCAGGTCTGGTTCCCTATCCTGGAAACCCACTTCTCTTTCTGCACAGCAGTTTCCTTTCTACAAAACATGAATGACAAGAGAATCCTGACTCTGAGGATCCTCCAAAATGTTCATTAAGTCAACCTGCGGGTGCAGGATTCACAAAATTCAATTCCCTACCCAGCGGGGTTCATGTCTTCTGTCTATCCTCAATCCTGTCTGATTCTCTGCGACCCACCCTGTGGACCATGTAGCCCACCTGGCTCCTCTGTCCCTGGGATTCTCCAGGCAACGATACTGCAGTGGGTTGCCATGCCTTCCTCCAGAAGGAATCTTCCTGACCCAGGGATAGAGCCTCGGTCTTCTGCACTGACAGGCAGGTTCTTGATAGTCTCAGCCACCAGGGAAGCCCTTTCTTCTATCTGCTGCTGCTGCTGCTAAGTCACTTTAGTCGTGTCCGACTCTGTGCAACCCCATAGACGGCAGCCCCCCAGGCTCCCGTCCCTAGGATTCTCCAGGCAAGAGTACTGGAGTGGGTTGCCACTGCCTTCTCCAATGCATGTGAAGTCACTCAGTCATGTCTGACTCTTCGCAACCCCATGGACTGCAGCCCACCAGGCTCCTCCGTCCATGGGATTTTCCAGGCAAGAGTACTGGAGTGGGGTGCCATTGTCTCCCCCTGACGTGCCTTTAAATAACCGTCAAGCCTACACTCTATCTCTGCACTTTTACAGCCTCACCAGCACATGGAGGTTATCTGCTGAATGAATGAATGATGTGAGCGCTGAGACTGAAATGCAATAAAGATGTTCTCATCTCTGAAAGGGTCACAAACAGCTCGGGGGCGGGGAACAATTCTCATTCCTTTCTTTCCCCCATTAACTGCCTAGAAGACAATTTAAAAAAAAAAGGCAATTCATTATTTAGAAAAGGCAAGGGCAACCGTTCCTAAATGTCTTGGGGCAAAAGGTGCACGTGCAAGGGCAGCAATAACTCAGGCAGTCACTGAAGATTTATTTACCCGCGTTTCAGGAGGAGACGGGAGAGGTGACCGGCCACGTCCACCCGGGGCGGGCTCAACGGATGTTTCCATTTTGCGGGAGGGAAACTGATTTTCTGTCCAAGAATATCATGGAGAGCACAAAACAGGCGCCATCATTTTTATTTAGCTAGGTAGTAAAGCGACGGGCTTCTGAGATGCTGCTCGTGGGAAAGGATCTGCCTGCTAGTGCAGGAGATGCAAGGGACTTGGGGTCGATCCCTGGAATGGGAAGATTCCCCTGGAGAAGGAGGACAGCAAGCCGCTGTGGTAGGCAGCCTCTTCACATGCATTTTTCCTTGTTATCTCATTTATGTGGCCCTACCGTATAGCATGGGGAATCACAGATCCCCGACCAGGGATTGAACCTGTGCAGCTTAAGGATGGAGTCCTAACGACTAGACGCCAGAGAAGGCCCCGGGCAGCCTCTGAGATGAAATCCAAGGAGCCCCCACAGCGCTGGTATCTGCACCCAGGAACCACCCCAACCCACACCGACCCAGATTGGTCTATGCAACCGACATAACACGTCAGAAGGAATAGCACGTCCCCTCTAGATGGGGTTGTGAAAGCAGGTGGCTTCTAGCACTTTCTAATTTTTTTTTAATTCTGTTGTTACTTTATTTTTTTTGGCTGTGCCATGAGGCATATGAGACCCTTAGTTCCCCATCCAGGGCTGGAAGATCTCCTTGCACTGGGAGAATAGTCTTAATCAGCGCTCCAGCAGGGAAGTCCCAGCACTGTCCTTCTCTCTCTTTCTCTTGGACTCTGATTCCCCTCCTCTACTTTCTCTCTCTCTCTCGCTCTAGCTCTTGCTCTCTCTCTCGATCACTCACTCTGGGGAAGCCAGGTCACAGGCAGCCCTGCAGAGACCAGAGGGGACTGAAGCCTCCCGCCAACTGCCATGTCCGTGAACGGAGCTGGGGTTGAGCCTGCAGCCCAGCACTAGGCTCAAGAGACTGTGGTCTTGGGGCCAACGCGCTGAGTGCAACTCGTGGGAGACCTCGAGTGGGAACACTCCGGCTCATCCGTGCGTGGATTCCTGACTCTCAGAACCCACGGGACGTGATCCGTGTCTGCAGTGTTCAGCTGTGGAGTGCCGGGGTGATCTCTCACACCCCAACGGATAAACCACACAGGGGCTGGAACTGGAAACGCACTGGTGGACGTCAGAGCACACTGGGGTAGAAACTAACGCCATTCGTGCGCTCCCCACAACTCGCCAACCCCTCCAAGCCAATTAGCATCTAATTCCATTTGTTTGCCTTCAACCAAGCAAGCAAACACACAAACATCTGCAAACCTAAGACGCAGAAAAATACATGCCCCCATGTATTTTTACATCTATCTTGCCCCCATCACAAAACTCTCTTCCAGTAAAACCGGGTCTACCAGGTAAACCACGCACACTTAGAAACCACACTGACATTTTCACCCCTAAATCCCCAGCAATCACTTGCTCCCCTCAGCTAAGTACTTCCATGTCCGAATGGTACAAAAGTGGCATTTTTCCATTGTTGTTATTTGTTCTTTGTCACTCAGTCGTGTCCGGCTCTTTTAAAACCTCACAGACTGTAGCCCACCAGGCTCCTTTGTCCATGGGATTCTTCAAGCAAGAGTACTGGAGTGGGTTGCCATGCCCTTCTCCAGGGGATCTTCCTGACACAGAAATGGAACTCACGTCTCTTGCACTGGCCTGTGGGTTTTTTAGCCATGACCCACCATTTTCCATTAGATTAGAAGAAAAGTTGTTTCCAATCAAGCGTAAACTTCTTGATTCAGAATGAGATGAATCCTAAACATGTCTGCCTTATTTTAGCAAATTTTTGACATAAGGTTTTGAGACACTGTGCTGTACGTTACATCATCGTTAAGGAGTTCAGTCCAGTTGCTCAGTCGTGTCCAACTCTTTGTGACCCTGTGGACTGCAGCACGCCAGGCCTCCCTGTCCACCACCAACTCCTGGAGTTTACCCAAACTCATGTCCATTCAGCCGGTGATGCCATCAAACCATGTCATCCTCTGTTGTCTCCTTCTCCTCCTGTCCTCAGTCTTTCCCAGCATCAGGGTCTTTTCCAGTGAGTCAGCTCTTCGCATCAGGTGGCCAAAGAATTGGAGTTTCAGCTTCAGCATCAGTCCTTCTAATGAACACTCAGGACTGAACTCCTTTAGGATGGACTGGCTGGATCTCCTTGCAGTCCAAGGGACCCTCAGGAGTCTTTTCCAACACCACAGCTCAAAAGCACCCATTCTTCGGTGCTCAGCTTTCTTTACAGTCCACCTCTCACATCCATACCTGACTACTGGTTAAACCGTGGCCTTGACGAGACAGACCTCTGTTGGTAAAGCAATGGCTCTGCTTTTTAATATTCTGTTTAGGTCGTTAAAGCGTAGATTGACCTGAAAGAAAAGAGTCCCCACTCGTGGCTTTTAATGATTCTAGATTATTTTTCTCATATGCAGAATTCCCATTTCTGTTTAGCAGACTTTCTCACAGCATCGCTCAGAAACAGTGGATCTGTACATATTCTAACTGGGGCCCTAATTTTGGAGCTGGATCAGGCTTGGGGGCTGTAATTACGATGAGAAATCATGTTCCCTGTTGTCCAAACTGCGCCTGGAAGCTGATCATCCAAGGCCCCAAGGTCCATCCCCGAGGGCTGAACACGGTGACCGGGCACCCGGGTGACCTACTGTTTACCATGTGAAGCCACCATTGCCAAGTGAAGCAAACCCAAGGTTAAGGTTTCACCTACCGCGCTCTGAAGACTTCCAAGTTTGGAGCATTTCTGACATGGTGTCTGTTTAACATGTTCCCCAGAAAAGTGGAAGGAAGCCTTGAAATACGTGCCAGACCCACTCCAACAGTCCTGGGTTCCCCTGGTGGCTCAGCTGGGAAAGAATCCGCCTGCAATGCTGAAGATCTGGGTTCAATCCCTGGCTTGGGAAGATCCCCTGGAGATGGGAACAGCTACCCACTCCAGTAGTCTGGCCTGGAGAATTCCTGGAGACCGTATAGTCTCCATGGGGCCGCAAAGGGTCAAACGAAACTGAGCCACTTTAGGCACCAAGGAGTCTTCCACGGTGCAGTTTCTCTCGGAGGAAACTGGACGAGGCTGCATGGAAGGGCCTGGGGTTTCCGGGCACCAAAACCATGCACGGGCACAACTGGTTCTACCCTCGATCACCTCTGCTGGGAAACGGAAGGGGTCACACTACAGAGCGTGGATTCAGAGCCTCCCCTGGCGGCTGGGGGCTCCGCACGGTCAACGTCATGTGGCTGCATCACGGAATATTCCAGGGGTCAGGTTAAGTGGGCCCACACTCTCCACTTTGTCCACTTCATCCCCTGAACCCCGTAAGCAGCAGCCCTCCAGGCTGGTCTCAAGGCAAAGCCCACCACCTCCTGCTCACCTGTGACCGAGAACAGGCTCCATGAACCAGCAAAGCCGCCCACATCTCCGTGAACTGCGGCTCACGAAGAAACCCCCTCCTGACGGACAGGCCACGAGGGCTCCCAGACCTCCCAGAAACGTCAGGAAAGACGCCGTCCTCTGGGGCTTGTGGGTATGACGGTCACCCAGGCCCCACAACAGCAGGCCTGGCGGGTGGCAGGGCCGCACCCGCAGCTCTGTTCTGCCGGCTCGTTCATTTGATTAAAGGCAAAGAATTTATACCAGTTTGGACTTCTTCAGCCGCGCCGGAAATGGCCAAGGGTAAAGGGAGATCGCCACTACTATGGGTTGAACTAGGCCCCCCCAAAAACGGTATCTTGTGGTCCAATCCCCTGGACACCTTAGAGGGTGATCTCATTTGGAAATAGGTTGGTCGCAGATAGAATTCATCAAGATGAAACGCCAAGTGAAAAAACAATGAGATACCCACCCGACACCTGTCAGATTGTTGAGCGTGGGCTCAGCCAGCCAGACAACAAATAACAAGTGTCGCCAAGGACGGAAAGAAAAGGGAACCCGTACGATGCAGTGATGGTAAGAATGTCGACTGGTGCGGCTACTGCCGAAAACAGTATGGGGCCTCCCCAGAACAATACAAACAGTACGATCGCACGACCTAGCCAGTGCCACCTCTAGGCATTTTCCTGAAGAAGACAGAAGCACGAAGTTGCAGAGATATACATGCCCCTGTGTTCACTGCAGAATTATTTAGAATAGCCACGATCTGGAAGCAACCTCAGTGTCCATCCAGACATGAACGGATAAAGAAAATGACACACACACACACGGAGGAAAATGCTCAGGCATAAAAAAACAATGAAATCTTGCCATCTGTGACCACATGGATGGACCCACAGGCTATTCAGTTCCGTCACTCAGTTGTATCTGACTCTCTGTGACCCCACGGACTGCAGCACGCCAGGCTTCCCTGTCGATCACCAACTCCCCGAGCCTGCTCAAACTCATGTCCATGGAGCCAGTGTAAGCTATTACATGAAACTCAGTAAGTCAAAAAGAAATACTGCTTGCATTTATACACAGAATCTAAAAATTGAAACAAATGAAACACCCCAAAACAGAAACAGACTCACAGAAAGAGGTAGTTGGCAGGGGGCAGGAGGTGAAGGTGAGTGAAATATCTAAGGGAGCTTAAGAAGGAGAAACTTCCAGCTACAAAGTGAATCAAGGAGATGAAACATAGAGCCTGGAGTATACAGTCAGTAATAGTGTCAAACGTTTATATGGTGACAGAAGGTAACTAGACTTGTCGTGGTGATCAATCTGTAATGTATAGACATATTGAGTCATTCGTCATGTACCCGGAATTAGCATAGTGTTGAGGGTCAATCTGGGCTTTCCTGGTGGCTCAGGTGGAAAAAGAATCAACCTGGGTTCGATCCCTGGTTTGGGAAGATGCCCTGGAGAAGGAAAGGTAACCCACTCCAGTGTTCTGGCCTGGAGAATCCCACGCACAGAGAAGCCTGGCGGGCTACAGTCCGTGGGGTTGCAGTCAGACACGACTGAGCCACTAATATTTTCACTTTCATCGCTCACTGTAGGTCAATTATATGTCAATCAAAGAGAAAAAAATACATCCAGTCACACACAGAGAATTCATCAAATGAGGTCACAGTGGAGCGGGGCAGGCTCTGAACCCACTATGATGGTGTCCATGTAAGAAAACGACCATGTGAACAGAGACAGACAAGGAGAAAACTCAGGTTACGTATCTGTAAGTCTAGGAACATCCAGGGTTGCTGGAAACCACAGAAGCTAGGAGATGGGCAAGAAAGGAGGCCGCCCAGAGCCTTTAGCAGAGGCCAGCCTGGTGACATCTCGATCTGAGACTTCTGGCCTCCGGGAATGTGAGAGAATGGACTCCTGGTGCTGTTAAGTCACGTGGCTTGTGGAATTTTGTTAAGGCTGCCCTAGGAACATGCTATGACCACTGAGAAACATGGCTTCTAACCTGCTTTATAATCAAGACACGTGTTTATTAAAATGCTATTTCCAAATGTAATGTAACAGCAATTTTCATAAGAGAAGACATTCATTTCATTAAAAGAGAAATAAAAAATCAAAATTAAAGGAATTCCCTCACAGACTGTCAGGGAATCCACACGTAAGGAAAAGGTCCCTCTGGCCGGCTTTGGTCCTGGGTTGGGACTTCAGACCTTCTCTACCCAGGTGGCCACCCCAACATTCAACCTTAATCACCCAGGCCCCCACCACGTCCCCTCCACATCCTGGGAGGAAGCTGGCATTCAGGTGGGGATGGAGCGGGACGAGGTACAAGATTCCACACTACCGAGCTGGCATTTTCGGGGCTGAAAAATGTTGTCCACAAATGCACAGATCAAAAGCATAGTTTGTTTACATGACTGGTATCTACATGGGTGTCCATGCATGCACTTTAAAATCTTTCCTTAATTTCCGCTGTGTTTAACATCACTAGATAATTATTCTGAAAACCAAGGTAGCATGTGGGTTTGAGACCAACAGGAGAGGCCCTCGAACTCCAGTCCAGCCAGGGCCCCAGGGTCCCTACATCAAATCTCAGCATGGATGAGACACCATTACCATACTGAGAATCTATTCCTCCTGGTAATGAGCCCTTTTGAAGAATTAATTAAAAATTCTGAGTTGGCTTCTCCGAAAGCAGAAAGGCGGGCTTCTTGAGAGGGGCCGAAGAAACTAGCTCATATCGGTGTGCCTGTTTAGTCATCCACCTTTACTGCTCACGTTTTAGGATGTCTGCAAAGCCAAGGGATCTTGACGTACGTACTCCAGGAGTTCTCCAGTGTTATCAGTCAACGCATCACGCTTAACAGGACTGACAAGATGCTGACTCCAGCGGATTAAGTTCCACATGTGATTAAGGGCTAAGTCTGCTTAAGAAAGAGCAAAATAACGTCATTTACAACACTATGGACCCAGAGAAGGTCGCACTGAGTAAAGTATCTCAGATAAAAAAAGACAAATATCATATGATATCACTTATATGCAGAGGCTTAAAAAAAAGAAAAAACTGGTACAAATGAATGTATTTACAAAATAAAAGAGTCACAGATGTACAAAACAAACTTATGGTTACCAGGAGCTGGGGTGGGGAGAAAAATCAGGAGACTGAAATTAACATACACACTGCTGAAATTAACATACACACTGCTGCTGCTGACTCTGTGCGACCCCATAGACGGCAGCCCACCAGGCTCCCCCGTCCCTGGGATTCTCCAGGCAGGAACACTGGAGTGGGTTGCCATTTCCTTCTCCAATGCATGAAAGTGAAAAGTGAAAGGGAAGTCACTCAGGCGTGTCCGACTCTTAGCCACCCCATGGACTGCAGCCTACCAGGCTCCTCCGTCCATGGGATTTTCCAGGCAAGAGTACTGGAGTGGGGTGCCATTGCCTTCTCCACTACTAGATATTAAACTAACAAAGACCTACTGTATAGCACACAGAACTCTACCCAATACTCCATAATGGCTTACATGGGAAAAGAATCTGAAAAGGAGTGGATATATGTGTATATATAACTGATTCACTTTGCTTTACACCTGAAACTAACACAGCATTGCCAATCAATTATAATCCAATTTTTAAAAAACTACCTTTTGAACTTGTGGATTCTGTTTATTCCATGAGCAGTCAACCAAGACCAATTATTAGAAAGAACAAAGGACACCACCTTGAGGCTTTCCTGATATTTGTAAAGCAAAACGACACAGTCTATCATCATTTATTAAATAGCATCTATCTTATAAGATAGCTCAGTTGGTAAAGAATCTGCCTGCAATGCAGGAGACCCTGGTTCAATCCCTGGGTTGGGAAGATCTCCTGGAGAAGCGAAAGGCTACTGACTCCAGCAATCTGGCCTGGAGAATTCCATGGACTATATATAGACCATGGGGTTGCAGAGAAACATGGGGTTCCTGGTTTTAGAAAAGGCAGAGAAACCAGAGATCAAATTGCCAACATCCGTTGGGATTACTGAAAAAGCAAGAGAGTTCCAGAAAAACATCTATTTCTGCTTTATTGACTATGCCAAAGCCTTTGACTGTGTGGATCACAATAAACTGTGGAAAATTCTGCAAGAGATGGGAATACCAGACCACCTGACCCGCCTCTTCAGAAACCTGTATGCAGGTCAGGAAGCAACAGTTAGATCCGGACATGGAACAACAGACTGGTTCCAGATAGGAAAAGGAGCACATCAAGGCTGTATACTGTCACCCTGCTTATTTAACTTCTATGCAGAGTACATCACGAGAAACGCTGGGCTGGAGGAAGCAGAAGCTGGCATCAAGATTTCTGGCAGAAACATCAATAACCTCAGATATGCAGATGACACCACCCTTATGTCAGAAAGTAAAGAAGAACTAAAGAGCCTGTTGATGAAAACTGACGGTGAGGAAAGCTGAAATCCAACACTCCCAGTCTTCAAGGGGAGGAGAGGAACTTGAAGACAAACGTATCCTTATTGATCACGGACTGTTTCCTTGCGGTCCCTGCAGTGAGATTCGATAGCGCCTTGAAATGTTACAGATGGTTCTGCAAGATGACACATGGCCCAGAATACCGCCGCTGGTCATTAACTATCTCTTTGCAACAATAAAACATAAAAAGCATTTGCTTATGATCATGATGACAAGATAGAAAAAAGCCATCGGGAGGCTGATCATGCTCAGGTACCCGTGGATGTGGCCAGCATTTCAGTCTCACTCCAGGCACACAGCAGTGGGCCGGGGCTGCAAATTCTTGCACGTGCTTCCCTGGGATCTCGAGATGCCCACTCGAGACTCTGAAGCCCCTCACCGCGACCCCCCCATCAGAGGAGAGGCAGAGTGGCCGGGGTAGACTGAACGAGAAAGTGCAGTGAGAGGGTCTGGATGGAAGACATCAAAGACATCACGAGCCTTAGTTCCTTCCAGTGATCTTCATGCACACGTCACACTTCCAGGGCAGTGGACGTCCCAGGTCACACCTCCAGGGGAGTGGACTGGTCAGTGGCTGCTCCTCCCTTCCAGAAACAAGCTCCGTTCCGTCCTTACAGAGGCTGCCCAAAGCTGGACAGCCGTCTGCAACTTCTGCCATTCATGTGATAAAACCTTCCACACGTGTAACCCAGCCCGGGGAGCACGTTCCTCCAGGGGAGGCCAGCCCTCACCCAACAGCCCGTTCCTGAAATCTCCACGGGGCCCGCTCGCGAGCACCAGGATCCCAGCGCAATGTGACCAAGATATTCACATTGGTCCTTCTGTGAGGACACAGAGCAGCTGGTGAAGGCCGATGGTGGGGCACGGGGGTGCGTCCTCCAGGCCCTGAGCTGCACCCCCAGATTTCTGCCACCTCCAGAGTCTCGGATCCCACTGCTGCAAAAGGTAACGCCCTGGGGCTTCCGCGGTGGGCTGGTGACTGGAAATCTGCCTGCTAAGGCAGGGGACACCGGCTCTGTCCCTGGCCTGCGAGGATTCCACATGCTGTGGGGCAACTGAGTCCAGGTACTGAGTCCACGTGCCACAAGTACTGTGCTCGTGTGGCACAAGTACTGAGTCCACGTGCCACAAGTACTGAGTCCACATGCCACAAGTACTGGGCCCATTTGCCACAACTACCCAGGCCACGTGCCACGAGTACTGAGCCCGTGGGCTGCAACTTCTGAAGTCTGCGTGCCTTAGAGCCTCTGCTCGTTGACAAGAGAAGCTACCGTCATAAGAAACCCACGCACCGCAACAAAGAGCAGCCCGCTCGCTGCAATCAAGACCCAGCAGTTAAAAACAAAATAAATGAATAAAGAAGTCTTTTAGTTGATGTACAAAGATTTTTCTTAAAAAAAAAAAAAAAACAGGTAACGCCCTAGCACAGAGACTGATTACTTCATTCTCCATTCAGCCAACTCCTGAGTGGCCCCCTAAGTACCTGTAACTCAGTCCACTCATCCTGACTGGTCTTTCTTCCCTCTACCAAGAAAGAAGACTCGTCCCTCTGTCCCCTTGTGACTGAGGGGTCTGGCCATTTTCAGGCCTGCCCAGTCCAATCTGATGATGAAAAAAAAAGAAGTTTTATTTATCGGTGTACCTCCCGTACCCAGCATAATGCTCGATACACACAAAAACACTCAGCAAGGGTTGGCTGCACTGAATTAGTTCAGATATAATATTATGAAAACACTATATGGTGAAGCATGGCTTTGTACAGATGAAGGGAAAGCACAGGCAAGCTTTTTTGACTCAAGGTCCTATCAACAAGCATTTCCAACAGGGGGAGCAATGCTTACCAACATTACCTAAGTGGAGGAGGGATCAAGAGCCTTCTCTCTTATGAAGGAATGTTGTTCTCTAGTATTTTCTCCAAGCTGTGATGACCTGCTGGGTTTCCATCACAGGCAGTTAAGAGCAAATGAAGACCTAGGGAGCTTTATCGATCCAATCGAGAGACACAGCAGTGCCAAAGATTGATTTCCCATCAATGATGCAGGTTGAATATACACCCCTGTGATAGCAGACAACCGCAGACCGGACAGGTGTTCCCACTGGGTCTCCCAGTCTCTCCTGGCCTTCTGTGGGGTTCACAAATGACTGACATTCCAAAGGCAGAGCACCTTCCCATTTTATAAAGATGTCCCCAAACATATAAAGACACCCCCTGGGAAGTGTCAGGAATACTTTAGAGAAGTCCAACGTTCATGATCTTTTCAAAAAAAGCAGAGATAGCATTTACAGCCATTTATTGATCCATTCACTTATTGACCAAATATTTGGCATGCATCTATAGGGCTACCTAGTGGGAAACAATCAGCCTGCCAATGCCAGAGATGTGGGTTCGATCCCTGGGTCGGGAAGATCCCCTGGAGGAGGAAATGGCAAGCCACTCCAGTTTCGTGCCTGGAGAATCCCATGGACAGAGGAGCCTGGCGGGCTATAGTCCATGGGGTCTCAAAAAGTCGGACATGACTGAGCAACTGAACACACATACACGGCACGCATCTACTATACCTTAGACACTTTTAAAAAATGCTTAAGTCTTTATTAACTTTGTTACAATACTGCTTCTGTCTTATATTTTGGTCCTTCGGCTATGAGTCATGTGGAATCCCAGCTCCATGACCAGGAAAAGAACCTGTACCCCCTGCATTGGAAGGCAGAATCTGAACCATTGGACTGCCAACAAGTTCTTATGCTAGATACTTCTAGGTGCAGGGCATTTAAATAAAATAGCTAAAAAAAAATTTTTTTTAATGCCAACTTGGTTTACTACAATTTTTTTTTTAACTTTTTCTTTGGTATTGGGGGTATAGCCAGTTAACAATGCTGTGATAGTTTCAGGTGGACAGCAAAGGGACTCAGCTACCCTATCCAGGTATCTACTCTCCCTCAAACCCTTCTCCCACCCACACTCCATGATCATGATCTTTCACTAAAGGAACCATGGAACCCTGTAGCTACTTGAAAAGTTGCAAAGTGGCATGGGCCCGTCCTTTATTGTGCCTCAAGGGGCTGCCAAAAAATAATAATAATAACCACGAAAACCTGGGCTCTACCACCGAATTCCTCATCCTCACCAAGACCGAGCTGGCTCCCAACACATTTACAGTTCTCATCACTGCTACCGCTTTCCTGTGAACCCAGGAGAAGCTTTAACTCCTTTCCGTCTCCATCAGGGAGCCCCAGGTGGGCGTGGGTCTCACATGCAAGTGCAAGGAAGAGTTTCCCAGGGGCAGCCTGCCTGGCAGAACAGCCTGTAGATCTCTTGGAAGCTCTTGGCCCAACACAACCCTGGGTACTTGTCAGCGTCTCTGCTCCTCTCCCACCTCTTAACATCTGTGAGTGCTCGGATATCATCCATCGCAGGACAGAGATGTTCATTATGCCTCCCACCCAGAATCCACCCGTATCCCATGCCAACTTATTCACGCAAGATTCTAAGCTGGCCATTCTAAGCTAGATCGGTGTTACTGCCACATTCAGATGGCACGATCAAGATCAAGACAGCAGCAGCAAGGAACCTCTTTCTCCTTGGGTTCTAATATGTGACGTAGTCGACTCTGAGATCAAGATGTGTGCGTGTGTGAAGTCACTTCAGTTGTGTCTAACTCTTTGTGACCCCACAGACTGCAGCCTGCTGGGCTCCTCTGTCCATGGGATTCTCCAGGCAAGAATACTGGAGTGGGTTGCCATGCCCTCCTCCAGGGGATCTTCCCAACCCAGGGATCAAACCCAAGTCTCAAGTCAGGTTCTTTATCACTAGTGCCAGCTGAAGGCCAACACTAAAGACAGGGCCAGGGTGGGCTCAGAATTCCTTGCTCAGGTTTTTGCTTCAATGAAACATCTGAGTGTGCAGCAGCGGGGGCTGGACCAGGCCAAGGGCTGTCCCACGGGACAACTTCCAAAGGACATGCACTCTGGACTCAAGGGCTGCTTGACCTAAACATTTCCCAGAAATTGTGGGCATATCATGCATTTCTCTCTTTTTTTTTTTTTAAAGCATTCTATCAGTGTCTATCACACCCAGTGACTTTCGGCATTTAGAATATATTCTGACCAGTGGGCGGCTGAGTATGTGTGTGGGCTAGAAAACCATGAGAGAGTGGGCATTCACTGTTGTTCCCAATTAATATCTCTGGGAGGAAAAACGTCCCCAGAATTTCACGAAGTAAATGAAAGGCAAAGAATTCTATAGGGTCCACTGTCGGGGGAGTTCAGTCCTCTGGTGTGACAACAAAGCTCGCATTCTAAAATAAAGCCGCAGATATGATCCCGGTCTCCGTCGCTGTTCAGTCGCTCCGTCGTGTCTGACTCTTCGTGACCCCACGGACTGCAGCATAGCAGGCTTCCCTGTCCTTCGAGATCGCTGAAGTTGGCTCAAATTCATGTCCATCGGGTCTGTGATGCCATCCAACCATCTCATCCTCTGTCGTCCCCTTCTCCTCCCGCCTTCGATCTTTCCCAGCATCAGGATCTCTGCCAGTGAGTCAGCTCTTAGTATCAGGTGGCCAAAGTATTGGAGCTTCAGCTTCACCATCAGTTCTTCCAATGAATATTCAGGACTGATTTCCTTTAGGATGGACTGGTTGGATCTCCTTGCAGTCCAACGGACTCTCAGGAGTCTTCTCTAACACCACAGTTCGAAAGCATCAATTCTTTGGCTGAGCTTCAAGCCTGAAGGCTTTTGAACACCCCTCTCCATTTCTATCAGCGTTGAATCTGTATTTCCAATTTGCTTTACCCTGGGTCCTTGTATGCACTAAAGACTTAAGTCTCTCCCTTAATTTAGATCAGTCTCCTTTATGACTTTTTCTTCATGAATGTTTGAGTGTCATGTCAATGATGTAAAGCCTCCATAATTATGCATAACGAGCTACGCCAGGTGTGATGGCTGTTAAGGTGGACCGTGATGTGGGCGTCCAGGGCCCCCCACCAGCTTACTCCCTGGGCTTCCCCAAGAAGGCTGGGGATACTGCGAGCCCCCTCCACCAGGACACGGCTCTCCCCGCTCAGCTGGACACCACCTCCTGTGCCTCTGTGTTATTGCTGTTTAGCCGCTCAGTCGGATCCAACTCTCTGCGACCCCGTGGACTGCAGCCCGTCCGGCTCCCCTGTCCCTGGGATTCTCCAGGCCAGAACACTGCAGTGGGTTGCTGTTCCCTCCTCCAGAGGATCTTCCCAACCCAGGGGATCCAACCCAGGTGTCCTGGAGCATCGGCTCATGGATTCTCTACCACTGAGCCACCTGGGAAGCCCCAATGCTCTGCACTCTTTCACTGAGTCAGTCAAGTGAATTGTCTGCCTTTATGCGACAAAAAGACAGCTACAGGACGATCCTGGGCACAGTATGGACTCCTGTGTATACC